>APFE030627111.1:88148-170127 GCA_000404065.3 Pinus taeda
TTCACCCAAATTCTTCATGCAATTAACAATCTCATCTATAGATAAGAAGTAACTAGCTATACTTTCATCATTGTGCATTTTGAGAGTTTCATATTGAATTATGAGAGTTTGCAGTTTTGCACATTTTACCTGAGAGTCTCCTTCATAGCTTAGAACGATTTTGTCCCATATTTCTTTGGCATATTTGAGCTACATAACTTTGACAAATTCTTATTTTGACAGAATTACCAATAGTGTATTGACAGTGTTGGCATTGGTTTCATATTGCTTTTTACCTACTACATATGTAGGAATTGTTGATGGAAATGTATATCCTCCTTCCACGATCTCCTAGACATCTATTCCAAGAGATTGAAGATAGGCTATGGTTCTTACCTTCTAATAAACAAAGTTTCTTCCATCAAAGATTGGTGTTATGATGGGTCCCACTCTTTCTTGATTACTCATGATGATGGATCTTCCTTCAAGCTACCAAGCTTCTTCTAAATGACCTGCTCTAATACCAATTGTTGGAAATAATACAGAGAGGGGGGTGAATCAGTATTAGCAAGTCAATTATTTTTCATTTCCATAATCAAATTCATATATGGTACTTTAGTTAAGGGAATCCACGCGTATACACAACTATATTTAAGGCAACTAGCATATATCCTATGAACTTATGATTCAGTTAATTCATCATATGTTGATCTTTAATTAGTGCATCAGAACAATATAAATAGTAACCAGGTGCAGTAAAAAGAAGAACAGTCAATCACACACATGAACACAAGATATAAGTTGGAAACCCAATGTGGGTGAAAACCACGTACTGCAATTATCTATATCTTCCTTTTAAAAAGAAACTTATTTTTACAATTTTTGTAATGGTGCAGTCTTATACCAGTACGTAGGCTTCTACTTGGAGAAGGCTACAACCTTCTCTTTTCTTCCAGGGACCATGTTTCATAAATTTTCAAACTGGATCCATCAATAACATCATTCAAACATCAAATATATCTGCATCAAGCAATCTCCTTTGCACCAACCATAACTGAATCAATCAATCAATTTTTAGAATGTTGTAACCAGAATATAGTAACTAGAATACAGTAACCAGAACCCAGAACACTACAACACCAAACAAAAGTAGCTAAAACATATTTTATGAGGTATATGCTACTTCCATGTGTCTAACCTACATGCATACACACTTTTCTCAAGGTGAACTTGCGTATATATCTGCAAATCAAATTTAAAATGCATACACTTCTTCGATATGCAAAACCAATGTGTATACATGCCTTTTCTAAAGTGAACCTGTGTATAGACCTGTAAATGATGATTTAAACTTTACAATAATTCCAGGCATTAGTTATACCTATATCATCATATTTACAGAGTACAACATGTGCTAGTTATTCCGATAAATGATCAAAACCACACAATATACTTCACTTCAAGCCTTAAGATCTTGACCCATCATTAGAACGTATCCTTCATCAAGAGCTAAGGTTCATCCTTGGCTCAGAACTAGCTATGCACCATAACCCAATAACCTGTATACTAGTTCTTGCTCTTCATTAGATATTCAATACTTGAGTACATTTTCCTAATGATATTCTCCTCCTTTTATAGCCTTAGGCCTTACTCAATACCATGGACCAAAACCACTTAGGACGAATACCTTAGACCAAATACTTGGGGTCAACAGTTTGGACCAGATATCTTGGACCAATACCATGGATCAAAATACCATGGACCAAATACCATGGATGAAAACTTAGTTTTCCAACATGTACGTGCCTTTCCTTCTATGAAAGTGTGTGTTTATGCTATACGCTCCTTTTGGTCTGCTAGCCCACGTGTACATGTGGCTGGGTCAATGGGGAACAAGCGTATAGCTCTCTTTCTTCATTCTGTGAGTTCGAACTATGATCTGTCATATGAGTGAGTTACCATCAAGGACAACATTTGTGTCATAATGCCAATAGAAGAGGTGAGAAGGATTATCCTAGAAGGAGTTCGAGATCATATTGTCTCGAATCTCCATGGCAAGGAAACTCCATTTTCAATGTAGAAGGAATTGACATACTTGCTTCAAAATAGCAGTGACCACAGGAAGCTGGCACTTAAGGACAAGCTCAGAAAGATCAACATGGAGAAGGGTGACTCAATTCTAAAGTACTTAACCGAGGTTACCTATTGTCAGGATGAGGTTGGAAGTGTTAGGATTACTGTTCCAGAAGATGATCTGGTGAGCCTAACACTTTTACGACATCTGAAGATCTGTCATTGCTACCAGGAATTTGTTAATGGGAGAGAGAAGCTACCATAATGGGAGTGATTGTGGTTCGACTTGGGTCAGGAAGAGATTTGGTGGAACACCAAAGACGAATTCTCATTAAACCATGATGATGAGGAAAATTGTGCATTAGATGGTAAGGCAAAGAAAGGGAAGAGGAAGTTATTACATTCCAATTCATAATCTTGTTAGGGAGGTAAGAAGAAATACATGTCGAAAATGAAGTGATTTCACTATCTGTTGGCTTGGTTTGGGTTGATCCATGTTCAATCTATACTTTGCACCAAAAAAACCCTCAATCATTGGCCCTTCCGACAATGACCTACAAGCAGATTGGAGTCTCACCTAAAGTTACTATGGGAGGATGTAGAAACAGGTTTCTGCAGCCTTGAAGGATTAGGAGATGTGGTATTATTATGTTATCTTATTCTTATCATTTATAAATCACTTCGCTGCATTAGATTAATCACTTAAAAATGCCATATAAAACCATCGCTACGTTGAAGAAAAATGCAATTGTAATAGATGCTACTATACAGCAGATAATAAAAAATATACACATCAAAACACCAATTTACCGTGGTTCACCCTAGTGTAGGGATATGTCCACAATAATTGTTACTTAATATAAAAAATGTTTGAACAACAAACAGTTCTTGGCCTGAGCACTAAGTTGTAGGTTGTCTACACACTTAGCTACAGACTTAGGTCTCGATGCACTTCGCTGAAGAGCCTCACCTTCTCTACCAAATTGCAAATCACAATAATTTTCCCATAACACTAATCTGGATCAATTTGATTTGATTTGATTTATATCTCTTCTTATTATTTTACCCTATATATACTATTACATTGTAGGGTTAGATCATCAAAATACCATGGTCCAAATACTGGACTCCCTAAAACAAGAAACTATGGTCCCAAAGCCATTGATCACATACAAAATCTCACTTTTACAAAAAAGAGGGGCTTCGACCCACCTGGAATCCCTTATTTACCCGTGTGGTATATTCAACATGGTCCAATGCATGGTCTGCTTTGCACTCCACTCCATGCTCCACTACGTGCTGCGCCCCTCAAAATACAGAGTCTTTGCCAAAATTTAGGCCAAGTTGGGTTGCGCCCAATAGGCCTCCAACTCTCACATGTGACTCGTCCTAAGTCACTCAGCCGATCTGCTTATGATATTCAATGCAATGTTGTTTCAGGCACTATTGAAGTGCTACAGAATGTCTGTGACCCATTTATCTTCGTTGCACACTTCCTCTAAGAGTGCTTCTGTAAGCTCTTGAAGCTTCTCATCCACTACTTGGGATAGTTGGAGAGCCTCATCCTGCGATGGCTGATTTCTCTCTATCAGAGCCCACTCTTCCTTACTCAACTCCTTTATCTTCTTTTGGAGGGAATTTCCATCACTGACCTTTGTGAACTTCCATGAGATTGGTAAGGTTCTCACAGTTTCCAAAATATCCTTTAGATGTTGTTGCTTTTGTTGAATATCCTCTTATAGCTTCAGTGCATTTGCATCTTCCTGTGGTGAAGTCCAAACTTGTAAGATCTCATCAAATAGCTTCCCAAAATCTACCACTACCGTGAAGATGTCAAGCATTGCAGCTTCATATCGACCTCCCTCTGCTTTCAATCTTCCTGTGATGTGGTTGGTTGTAGCTTCGTTTGTAGCTTGTTGATCTTCATCTCTTATGTGAATTGTACATCCATAACCTTATCCTTATATCCTTTTACTGCAAGGCTAAGCTTCACATCTTGTCCTCCACTGGTTCTTCTTCTCGGACATCAATATCCAGAATCTTGCATCATGTTGCTTTGACCACCTCATTTAGTTGTTGTTGTTGTTGTACTTTCCAATCCCTCTACTAGATTTCCAGATCGAGCTTCTACGGCAGTGAAGCTCGCTCTCTCTCTACCTGAATTTTTAACTACGAAGTGTGCCATTCACACAACTTCAACTCATCTATGATCTCTAGATTCAACTTTTGTAGTCTCTGAAGTGGTACTGTTGTGATGTTCATGTTCACATACCTTCACTCTTTGGCCTACTGCTATACTTTAGCAGAGTCAAACTGTAGGGTTCCAATAGTTATTGGTGTTATTCATGCTACAAGTGTGGGCTCTATTGGTCTTTCCTCTCCAAGCTTCTCCTCTACCTGCAATGGTTTTTTGACTGTCTGTACCAATATATTCAATTATATAATGCACTCCATAACACCTATTAGAAGTGTGGCATAGCTATCTACTAATTTGGTACATGATTCTACTATTTCTTCCTAAATCTTATCCCCAATTTGGTCCAAGTCCCCATCAGTGAGGACCACTGAAATTATGTCATTTTTCTTGTCTTTCTTCTCTTTCTTTTTACTTCTTGTGGTAGCTTCGATGTGTGCCTCCCTCTTATCTATGACATCATGGTATATCTTCATATCTTCGGATTCTTTGTTCTACTCATCACCTTTGGGAGGATCCTTCTGACCCTCCTCATATTTCTCCTCTTGTTCTGATTCTTGTTCATCCTTATCCTTCCCACTCACTTCCCCATGCTCTGTCGTGTCCTCGTATGACAAAGTATCCTGTCTCTGTGTCTCTAGTGTAGCGATCCAGAATGTTGTAACCAGAATACGGTAACTAGAATACAATAACCAGAACCCAAGCCAGAACCCAGAACACTACAACACCAAACAAAAGAATCTAAAACATATTTTATGAGGTATATTCTACTTCCATGTGTCGAACCTGTGTGCATACACTCTTTTCTCAAGGTGAACTTGCGTATAGATCTACAATCAAATTTAAAATGTATACACTTCTTTGATATGCAAAACCAATGTGTATATGGGCATTTTCTAAAGTGAACCTGCGTATAGACCTATAAATGATGATTTAAACTTTACAACAATTCCAGACTTTAGGTATACCCAGATCATCATATTTACAGAGTACAACATGCACTAGTTATTCAAGTAAATGATCGAAACCACACAAAGATACTTCACTTCAGGCCTTAAGATCTTGACCCATCATTAGAACGTATCCTTCATCAAGAGCTAAGGTTCATCCTTGGTTCAGAACCAACTATGCACCATAACCCAATAACCTGTATACTAGATCTTACTCTTCATTAGATATTCAATACTTGAGTACATTTTCCTAATGATATTCTCCTCCTTTTATAGCCTTAGTCCTTAATCAATACCATGGACCAAAACCACTTAGGACCGATACCTCAGACAAAATACCTGTGGTCAACACTTAGGACTAGATATCTTGGAACAATACCATGGATCAAAATACCATGGACCAAATACCATGGACCAAAACTTAGTTTTCCAACATGAACATGCCTTTCCTTCTATGAAAGTGTGTGTTTATGCTATACACTCCTTTTGGTCTGCTAGCCCACATATACACGTGGCTGGGTCAATGGGGAACCAGCGTATAGCTCTCTTTCTTCATTCTGTGAGTTTGAACTGTGATTTTTCATATGAGTGAGTTGCCATCAAGGGCAACATTTATGTCATAATGTCAATAGAAAAGGTGAGAATGATTATACTAGAAGGAGTTTGAGATCATATTGTCTCAAATCTCCATGACATGGAAACTCCATTTTCAATGTAGAAGGAATTGACATACTTGTTTCAAAATAGCAGTGACCACAGGAAGCCAGCACTAAGGGAAAAGCTCAGAAAGATCAAGATGGAGAAGGCTGACTCAACTCTAAAGTACTTAACCGAGGTCACCTATTGTCAGGATGAGGTTGGAAGTGTTAGGATTACTATTGCAAAAGATGATCTGGTGAGCCTAACACTTTTACGACATCCGAAGATCTGTCATTGCTACCACGAATTAGTTAATGGGAGGGATAAGCTACCATAATGGGAGTGATTGTGGTCCAACTTGGGACAGGAAGAGATTTGGTGGAACACCAAAGACGAATTCTCATTAAACCATGATGATGAGGAAAATTGTGCATTAGATGGTAAGGCAAAGAAAGGGAAGAGGAAGTTATCACATTCCAATTCATATTCTTGTTAGGGAGGTAAGAAGAAAGAAATGTCGAAAATGAAGTGATTTCACTATCTGTTGGCTTGGTTTGGGCTAATCCATGTTCAATCTATACTGTGCACCAAAAAAACCCTCAATCATTAGCCCTTTCGGCAACGACCTACAAGCAGATTGGAGTCTCACCTAAAGTTACTATGGGAGGATGTAGAAACAGGTTTCTGCAACCTTGAAGGATTAGGAGATTTGGTATTATTATGTTATCTTATTCTTAGCATTTATAAATCACTTCGCTGCATTAGATTAATCACTTAAAAATGCCATATAAAACCTTCGTTGAGTTGAAGTAAAATGCAATTGTAATAAATGCTACTATACAACAGATAATAAAAAAATATACACATCAAAACACCAATTTACGATGGTTCACCCTAGTGTAGGGATATGTCCACAATAATTGTTGCTTAATATAAAAAATGTTTGAACTACAAACAGTTCTTTGCCTGAGCACTAAGTTGTAGGTTGCCTACACACTTAGCTACAGACTTAGGTCTCGATGCACTTCGCTGAAGAGCCTCACCTTCTCTAGCAAATTACAAATCTCAATAATTTTCCCATAATAGTAATCTATATCAATTTGATTTGATTTTATTTATATCTCTTCTTATTATTTTACCCTATATATAATATTACATTGTAGGGTTAGATCATCAAAATACCATGGCCCAAATACAGTGGACTCCCTAAAACAAGAAACTATGGTCCCAAAACCATTGATCACATACAAAATCTCACTTTTACAAAAAAGAGGGGCTTCGACCCACCTGGAATCCCTTACGACACTACGTGGTATATTCAACATGATCCAATGCATGGTCCACTTTGCACTCCACTCCATGCTCCACTACGTGCTCCGCCCCTCAAAATACATAGTCTTTGCCAAAATTTAGGCCAAGTTGGGTTGCGCCCAATAGGCATCCAACTCTCACATGTGACTTGTCCTGACTCACTCAGTCGATCCGCTTATGATATTCAATGCAATGTTGTTTTACGCACTATTGAAGTGCTACAGAATGTTTGTGACCTATTTCTCTTCGTTGCACACTTCCTCTAGCAGTGCTTCTATCGCAGGTTATGTACCTTTCTGCATCACTTCTTTCTCTCTATCTCTATAATCTGTTGAAGCTTCTCATCCACTACTTGGGACAGTTGGAGAGCCTCATCCTGCAATGGCTGATTTCTCTCTGTCAGGGCCCACTCTTCCTTACTCAACTCCTTTGTCTTCTTTTGGAGGGAATTTCCATCATTGACCTTTTCGAACTTCCATGAGATTGGTAAGGTTCTCACAGTTTCCAAAATATCCTTCAGATGTTGTTGCTTTTGTTGAGTATCCTCTTGTAGCTTCAGTGCATTTGGATCTTCCTATGGTGAAGTCCAAATTTGTAAGATCTCATCCAATAGCTTCCCAAAATCTACCACTGCTGTGAATATGTCGAGCATTGCACCTTCATGTTGACCTCCCTCTACTGTCAGACTTCCTGTGGTGTGGTTGGTTGTAGCTTCATTTGTAGCTTGTTGATCTTCATCTCTTATGTGAATTGTACATCCACAACCTTATCCTTATATCCTTTTACTGCAAGGCTAAGCTTCACACCTTGTCCTCCATTCGTTCTTCTTCTTGGACAGCAATATCCAGAATCTTGTGGCATGTTCCTTCGACCACCTCATTCAGCTGCTGTTGTTGTTGTTGTACTTCCCAATCCCTCTACTAGATTTCCTGATTGAGCTTCTACTGCAGTGAAGCTCGCTGTCTCTCTACCTAAATTTTTAACTATGAAGTGTGTTGTTCATGCAACTTCAACTCATCTATGATCTCTAGATGCAACTTTGTAATCTCTAAAGTGGTACTGCTGCAATGTTCATATTCACATACCTTCACTCTTTAGCCTGATGCTATACTTTAGTAGAGTCAAACTGTATGGTTCCAATAGTTATTGGTGATATTCATGCTACAAGTGTGGGCTCTATTGGTCTTTCCTCTCCAAGCTTCTCCTCTACTTGCAATGGTTGTTTGATCATCTGTGCCAATATCTTCAATTATATAATGCACTCCACAACACCTATTAGAAGTGTGGCATAGCTATCTACTAATTCGTTACATGATTCTACTGTTGCTTCCTAAATCTTGTCTCCAATTTGGTCCAAGTCCCCATCAGTGAGGACCACTGAAATTATGTCATTTTTCTTGTCTTTCTTGTCTTTCTTTTTACTTCTTGTGGTAGCTTCAGTGTGTGCCTCCCTCTTATCTATGAAATCATGGTATATCTTCATATTTTCAGACTCTTTGTTCTACTCATCACCTTCGGGAGGATCCTGGTGACCCTCCTCATATTTCTCCTCTTGTTTTGATTCTTGCTCATCCTTATCCTTCCCACTCACTTCCCCATGCTCTATCACGTCCTCCTATGAAAAAGTATCCGCTCTCTGTGTCTCGAGTGCAGTGATCCACTATGTTGGCCACTGTTGTATCTGTGCTAGGAAATCATCTTTTGTCACTAAATATGGTAAGGGATGCCATCACTTGTTTGTTTCCCTATGAGCCTATATGTAAATTCTATGGAAGTTAGCATTAAACTTTTTGGTTCACCAACATGTGTAAGTCCATATGATATAAAACAAAAAACATTATGTTATCCTATTTTCGCATCGATTTAGTGGTGTACCACAATGAGGCATATCATGTGACTTCACAAACATCTGAGGCTATTGGAGGGAACTACGAATATTTCTTCTCTCCCCATGCAAGTATCAGAATTATCAAAATTAACCTTGTGTAGTGAAATAGAGTACCTTTCTCCTGAGCCTCACAATATGCATCCAAAAGGTCTTGGAAAATATATGTGGCCTAGTTGTACTGAACCCCATTAGCGCACTATGGAGCTAATGAAACCACCGGTGCAAGGTCTTCATTAGTCTAACACTTCCTCATGGTTTTTCCAACCAATATATGTGGTGTAAATCGAACTCCATGGTCATTGATCAAGTTGATATCATAACCTCACTTCCCTTTTGTCAGTCCAAACTTGTTCTTCATGTTTACTGCTATGGCTCTATCTAGATCTTTCCCAACAAACTCTTCTATGGCGTTCAACCCTTGATAAGGTATTCTTGTGATTCTCCATATTAGCA
Source organism: Pinus taeda (assembly GCA_000404065.3). Taxonomy (NCBI): domain Eukaryota; kingdom Viridiplantae; phylum Streptophyta; class Pinopsida; order Pinales; family Pinaceae; genus Pinus; species Pinus taeda. Next base: position 97,636 of record APFE030627111.1, read on the forward strand.
TTAGATCGATAGGGATCCTCTTCCCCATCCATAGGAATCCATCGTAGACCAGCACGAGTAGTTGTCTCACACAAGATTTTCTTCCTGGACTTCTATCAAAATGTGGAACATTCAACATATTCATCAAGCCTGGCTATGCCAATCTAACTGCCCACTATTGTGGCCCTAACTTTGTCACACCACTCTCATAGTAGTGTACTTGTCTTAAGTATTTGTCTAGTGTGAACTGTAGATATTTCATTCTATCATTGAAATCATACTCCACAAACTGTAGTTGCAGAATCTTCCCAAGAGTTTCTCCAGTAAATCACAGTCACTCAGGAAAGAAAGGTCTAAAGGTGCCATACTCCACATCCTTTGATTCTTCCATTGGTTTTGCATATAGTTTTCTTGGTGGAATATGTGGTGGGAGAGGTGACAAAAACACTACACCATTCATTTCCATTTCAACTTGATCTACTTATTCCTCACTATCTCTCTCCTATTCAGGCTAATTCTGAGGTTCAACGGGTATATTTTCTTTTTATTCCTCATTCTCTGCTCTCTGGTCATTTTATTTCACAGGGATCTTTGTTGTGTGCATGATGATGCTATTGTATGTGGTGATGGTATTGCAGGCATATCAGCTGATGCTGCTTCCATGACTCCAGCTAAGCCCTTCTCACTAAATATACAAATAAATTCTTCAGGCATCAGGGCATCCATGCAAAAAAAATTGCAACTTCTTCACAATAGCAACATTCAAACTCTCAGGATAGAAAAGTGCCAAATCTGGGTGGAAAGTGGATTTTTATAGAAAATCTGAATTTCTAACCCCATCATTAGCTCATATTGTGTTCATTAATTTGATATCTATCGCTAGATCCAGTCAAATTGTCCTCCTAAATGCATCTTTCTACGTGTTTCAACAACAACTTTCCTTTCTAAGAGTCATATTTTTCTCGTGAACTTCAACGCATCCCATATTGTAACGAAGCAAACCTTCTTATGTCGATACTCCTACAAACTTTGACATAATCTAGAGACTCCTATGTCGAATCTCTCTGCACAGTAATTTATAGTCGAGTGCCCACTTTCAACTGCATGTGGCATTAAGACTTTTCTCCTTTCTTTAGAGCGAATTTGTAGGGGTAGGTTTGTCCTTATACAACTTCAACCTACAGCCACTTACTCCTCCTTGAACCAATTCTCATTTAACATTGCTAATTGAACTGTGCCTCCATCAATAATATGCTTGATAATGTATGGGCCCAACCAACGCATCTTGAATTTTCCTGGAAATTTTACAAACTTATTGTCACAAAGGAGAACAAGTATCCTACCTATCACTTATTTTTTTTAACATGTCTGTCATGCCAAGACTTTTCTCTTGCTTTCTCTAACTGTTGATGGAGTCCTGCTATAAATCTATCTGCCTCCAAAGTAGGAAACTGTGACGTTATTTCCTCCATTATACCAGGGTCTGCCATATCTATAAAAGTTGCAATCCTCAAGCTAGGCATGATGTACTCCATGGGAGTCATGACTTCCTGCCCTTAAAATAACCTGAAGGGTGTCTGAACTGTCAAATTTTTACATGTGATCCTATAAGCCCATAATACTGCTGGAATTCTAAGGTTTCATTCATCTTTGTTCACATTACATACCTTAGTAAGTGCATTCTCCAAAACCTTATTAAATTCTTCTACTATTCCATTGGCCCGAGGATGACGAGGGGTACTCTTCTTATGATGAACTTGAAAACTCCTCAGTCAATGCTTCAATGGTCTTATTTAGGAAGTGTGAAACTTTGTCACTCATCAAAATATTTGGACATCCAAATCTACACAATATATAGTCAAAAATAAATGTCGCAATAGTCTCTATGCTACAGTCCCTTACTAGTTGTGCTTTGGCCCATCTTGTCAAGTAATGATTCATTTTAATTATGTACCTTGCATTGGTCCTCTTGCTAGGTGGGTTGATTGGTCCAAAAAATTCAATGACCCACTTATCAAAGGCTTGCAATGTAACTTGTGGTACTAATGGCATCTCATCTTTTCTGGAAGTATTATATATTATTTGACACACAACATATGCTCGATAGTACTCCTTCGCATCTTTATGTAATTTAGGCCACCATAATACTGCTCTCAAAATCTTTTGAACAATAACTTTTCCTGCATAGTGTCCACCAGTTGTGCTCCCATCATCCTCTATGTAGTGTCCTGTCCTGTCTAGGGTGCTAAACTAGGCTATATTTATTATCGAACAGGATGTGTAGTCTTAGAGGCATGCGTCTAAAGTATATAGACATAAAGGATTATTAGCTAAGTGGTTATGATGGTAGGTCACAGGACTTCTTTACGGAAGATTGAGGTATGTTAACTATCACCCAAACACTTAGGTCACTCAGTTAATCTACCTAATTACAACACTGTCATTCAATTCATTTACCAGATTAAAACACTGTGTATCACTGCAAACCAAGATTTCAATCTCCTTACAGAGACACTATGCATAAAACCCTTGTTCAGCAAATACTCAGCATTCACTAATATTCATGCAAGATAAAAACATACAGAAATCGTAAGCATACTTGGAAATGATAACAGAGTTCATGACATTGCTTTAAAAAAAAACAACAACAAAGGATCGAACCCCTTACAGGATACGATTCACGATCTCAGTGATGAACTGTTCAAGCACTATCATAAACCATACGCATTCGATTGAAATCAACAACCAATTCTAATTATTGTGCCTATCATTTAATACCCTAAGTTGCGAATAAAAAGGAAATGACAGTATACCAAGTTAACGCAGGGCCCGTCCGCATTCCAGAGGTATACTGGACTGTGATCAACCGATTATCAAATCAACGCAACAAGGAAAAGATCGTGACTGCAATTATGTCTTTGATATTAAGTTCAAATTTTGTTTTCAAACGAAACAACGATAACCAACTACTGACTACCAGAACTGTGTTTACATATGGTTTTTACATTTCGAAAATGAATGTACATTCATGATGTGGTTGTTGCCGCTTTTACCATGTCATGATTTTTAAAATGTTTCTATCCTAAACTGATTTCAAAAAGGAACAAAACTAAATCAATTTAGAATGCTTTGCTGTTGTTGCCTTTGTCGCCAACATGCTATACTTTGACCTTCATTGACCGCGCATGTAGGAGGGTCGATTCTGTTGTAGGATAGGTATTCGTCCATGCTTGGACATTCTACTTTTCATCCCTACCCTTCGCTCTAGCCTAGCTGTCATGCCATATGTCAAACAACAATTACAGGATGTTGGAACTTCTTGTAGCCATTTTTACCAAAAATTCCTAATTCGTTAACATAAAACTCCTAAATCAATTTTAATGCATTTTAATAACTATAGGACTATGAACTTATCAATTTTCAAGGGATCTGAGAGATATATGATGGAAAGAAGTAGGCAAATGATATGTTTTAGGAGGAAAAAGGAGGTCATGGGATGGTACCAACAAAGGGTATAGAGGAATATTGGTTTTAGTGAAAGAAAAAGAAGGTCGTCACATATAGTTTATGAAAGAAGATACAAATAAGCAATATTTATGGTTCAAAATAACAGAGAATGAAAACCACATAAGAATTGCAGCATGCTATTTTGCACCTCAAGTCTCAAAAACTTACAAAAATAAAGGGCTAGATAGAAAAGACCCATATGCAGCTTTAAATCAAGATATTACTATATATTCTCAGCAGGGATAAGTTATTTTAGTGGAAGATTTAAATGCTAGAACAACAAATCAACAAGCTCATATTTTTTGTTGCAAAGAGGGTCACAATCCTATCTGGCTCATTGAAGAGGAGAATCTCCCATGGTTGAGATGTTCAGAAGATGACAAAGTTAGCAATAATTTTGGAGAGGAGTTGCTCACGTTGTGTGGTGATTTCAACTTAATTATCTGCAATGGTCTAGATAAATGGAAAATGTTTGGGAAGTTCACTTGCAACACATACAATGGGGCAAGTGTTGTTGACTACGTTATTTGTTCACAAAGCTTGATAGAAATGATAGATGATGTTAAGATTGGAGAGCATATGTGGGGCTTAAAATTAGACCATAACCCAATTTATAGAAATCTATCTTGGTCAGAAGAAAGGCAGCATAGGAGGAAAACCCAATGTTCTCAACAATTGATATCAAGGGGAAAAAATATTCTAACACAAGAAAATTGCAATATTTTCAAAACAATGTTGGAGAGATTAATTCAGAAAGGGAAGAGTCGCCCCCAAAGCCTCAATAGTCATGAGTTAACAAATATAATTCAGAGTGCACTTAAGAAGTGCAAAAGAGAAAAAATAGGAAATCTGAATCAAAATTGTTTTCCTATAAATGCTTGGTTTGATGAGGAATGCAAAATGGCAAGGAAAACCTTGAAAAAGGCAGGCGAGGAGAAGATGAATGTAAAGTTATATAAGCATTTTTTAAAAAAGAAAAAAAGATGCGTTCATGCAAACAAGGCGAGAAGAGTTAATATATCTAGGCAAGAGTCACCCAAAGCGTTTTTGGCAGGAACTTCTACCAAGGAAGAAGCAAATTGAAGATAATATTACAGCCAATCAATGGTTTGACTATGCAAGGAAACTCTATGAGAAAGAATTAGAGGAAGACCCTCCTCCGAGGATCTACACAACCACAAAGATTTCCACATTACAGGAAGTAGAGACAAGAATTAAGAAGTTGAAAATAGGAACGACAAAGGACTTGGTTGAAATTCAAGCAGAATATCTAAAGTGGGGAATGAACATTCTTGCACCGCACATCATGAAAATATTCAACAACGTCATTCGACAAGGATTCCCAAGAGATTGGACAACTAGCCTAGCAATACCCATTTTTATAAGTGGGGACATTAATAATCCTTCAAACTATAGAAACATTATGACTAATCCTTTGGTTGCCAATATCTTCAACAACATGGTGAAAAATAGAATCAGTAAGTGGGCAGAAGTCAAAGAAAAGAGGGCAAAATGGCAAGCAGGTTTTAGGCCGAAGCATTCTACAATAGATCATGGTATCACGTTGAGACACATTATTGAAAAGGTTTGGGAGGGGAAAGAAGAAGTATTCTCCTGCTTTGTTGACTTCAAAAAGGCATTTGACATAGTCCCTAGAGATAAGTTATGGAGTAGAATGGAAGAACTTGAAATTCCTTTGAATTATAGAGTTGTTGTCCATAGGCTTTATGAAAAGGTGAAAGTCAAAATTAGAACTTCAGCAGGCATTTCAGAAAGCTTTAGAAGTGACATCGAAGTCAAGCAAGGTTGCCCTTTATCCCCTACTCTTTTTGGTTTATATATTGATAAATTGGAAGAGTGGCTAAATTTGCAAGGTGGGGATGGTGTTCGGTTGGGGGGGTTTGTGATAAAGCTTCTTTTATATGTTGATGACCTTGTCTTGATTGCTAAATCGACCTAGGGATTGCAGATGCACCTATATGCCCTTTAAAATTTTTGTAAAGCAGTGGGGATGCAAGTCAATACCAGTAAGACCAAAATAATGATTTTCTCAAATAAAAAGAAGCAGAGCCAACATATGTTCTTCTTTGAAGGAAACATTCTTGAAGAAGTAAATGAATACAAGTACCTCAGGATTGATTTGAACAAGATTAATTGGGAGCACTGCAGAAAGAAGAGAATTTTAGGAGGGTGGAAGACATTATATGCTCTTCAAAACAGATATAGAGAGCTAAAGTTATGGGATTGGAAAACAATTAAAGTGCTTTTTGGGCTCCTAGTTTATCCAGTGATATTATATGGGTGTGAATTGTGAGCTAGCAACATTCTTATCTCAAAATGGAAGGAAATTGAGAAAATAAAAAAATGCTTGATCATGAGTAAGCTTAAAATAAAAAGTTTGGTTTATTATGAGATAATGTTGAGTGTATCAGGAGAAACTTCAATCGAAGAAATTGTTATGGTGCATCTCATAAGGTGATCCGAACTTAAACAGGAATGCTACAACTTACAGACATAATCATAAACACAGAGATGCAGTAGAAAAACACTTCATTTTATTAATAGAAAAATATTGAACTATGCTTATAAACAGAATGGAAATAAGATAGCTCAGGCAATGGTAGCTTATCTATGAGAAGAGATGTGGCGGCTACATGCCTCTGAACTGAGTTACAATGAGGCTCAAGGGCCTTTTTATTATTGAACAATAAGGGAAAACACTAAACAACCAAAACCCTAACCCAAGGAGATGTAACACCAAGAGTTTATGGACCCCGTTGGGGTTAGTTGGGAAGCCAACTTCCCGGGGTCGAAATTTGGTCATATTATCTCTGTTTGACGCTTATGATACTGTTGGCCCTCAATTTTGGTCAATTTTTATTTCTAAAAATCCACTTAATTTCCATCATATTCCACCTTACATCATCCATATATTGCCTTATTTTGACCTTATTATGCATGTTCAGGTAAATAAATTATGTTTTTCAATTTTTAGAAATTTTTGTAAAAATTGGGTTTTAAAATTAATTTTAGATTGCATTAAAAATTCTTGTAATAGCTCCATTAAAGTGATATATGCAGGACACTTGGGCGTGAGTTGAATACATATTTGGAAAGCTTAGGAATCATGAATGGATGAAAAGCTATTGGCTCGGTCAAAATGAGCAAATACAGGCACGATCAACGTTGGTCAAACTTGACTTGTCACCCAGAAATCCCTATTAAAAAGAGGCAGTTTTAGGATTTTTTGGAATTTTTCTAGATTTCTTGTAAGTAATGGATGGCTTCGACCTAATGAAGTGGGATAACATTAATGATGGCTGTTTCAGGCTTTTTAGCTTATATGGTTATTATTTTGCCTATTTAAAGAGAGGCATTCATAGTTAGATTATGTAGAAAAACTTGGAGATTATTATTTTGAGATAATTGAAGACAGAGCTTTTGTTTCATGTTTTCTTTGTGTTTGCTGGAGTGAATGAGTTGTTGTAGCTGAGCATTTTAGCAGTGTACCAGCAAGGTTGGAGGGCCCCCATACCAAGCTAAGTACACTTTGTTGTATGATGTTCATATTTGTGCATATGCTAGTTTGATTCTCCATGTTTATTATATTCATTTGCTGCAAATATTAGTAAATATCTTTAATGTGAATTCATTTTATGGCACATGTTAAGTGAAGATTGCTTCATTTTAGTGATTAACTTGAATGTGGAAGGACAACCAGGTCTCTTAGAAAAGAGCCTCTTCTCCGTGAGCTAGGACTAAGATTGAACACGATTCACTTCTTTCAAGCTTTCTTAGATTAAATTCTTATACTTTCATTACATTCTATTATGCTTAGTTAGATATTGGCGATGTCATTATAGAATTGTTGAGAGAGGACAACCAGTTCTCTTTGAAAAGAGCCTCTTCCTTGTTTTTATAAAATAGTCTAATTTCATTGATCAATAATGCATGATTTTATGGAATAGATTTAGATATTTTTGCTTAAATTGTGAAGAGCGATTTATATTTATAATATGTATTTCCATTCTCGTAACTTCTTTCTATATTAGTCCTTATCAAAAAATCCATAAATTTTGGTTTTCTTCTCAGATTACCAACTTGGCTTGATAGTAAAATACATGTCTTAATTTACACAATAAATTAAGTTGACATTTTCAACGCCATTGCTGGGGTAGCATATTTTGGATATAACTAATTAGGAAGATCATTTGAAAAAAATTAATAATAAAAATAAAAACATTAAAAAAAAACATAGATAGGATTTTTCATTATGGTCATTTATGACTAAATATATAGATGAAAAGGATAGATACATAAAACAAGATCCCCCAACTACTAAACCATTGGTAGAAGCAAGTCTGCCTCCGTTTGAATTAACTACACCAATTGTTGGAAAACCAACTTTGGAAGAGCTAGAGGAAAAACAACGTTCAGGACAAAGGTTAACTCTTGTTGAAAGACAAACTTTGTTAGCTTATGAAGTGAAAAGAAGACAAAAACAAACAGAAATACCTTCTATAGGAAAACAAAGAGAAACAAGAAAACCAATTGATCAGCCTATTATTGAACAAATAGATCAACCTATCATTGAAAAAATAGAACAAGTTGAATCTCCAATTACTATTGAAACATTTGAAACTACTGAAAAAGATATGGCAGAAGAAAGGCAAGGATCTACCATCCTCACTGCATAACAAAGGTTACAATATGAAAAACAACAAAAAGAACGGCAAAGAAGAAGAGAAGCAGAAAGGAAAATAGAAGAGGATCTCGAAAGAGAATATGATCATACAAGAAGACAAGATGAAGAAAATGATGAAGAAGCTACTTTTGGATTTCCAATTGTAGATACTAGAGCAATTTTAGGAGAATAAGTAAAAAATTAAGAATATTCCACTTTCATTTTTACCAAATTTCTATGGAACGTCTTAAGAAGATCTTGATTCATTCATGTTCAAATTCGATATCTTATGTAGAACTTATGGTTACACCGATGATACACATAAGCTTCATTTTTTTCCTGCTACTCTTAAAGCAACTACCTTAAAATGATTTATGGGATTACGAGAACACTCTATTACTTCTTGGGAAGAAATGAAGATTTTTTTTCTTAAGAAATATCAAGCTTATTGCAGGCCTAGAGATTCAAAAGAAGATCTTTGTATAATGTCTTAACAAGAAGATGATAGTTTGGAAGAATATTTGGAACGATTCCTTTACAACTTGGAAAAATCCAAACAACATTCTCTAAATCTTGATACCATTAGAACAATTTTTTTGAAAGGAATAAAAGATGAGTATCTTGATATTCTCAATGTGATGGGTAAATGATATATTTCATACATACCATTTGATGAAATAATTGAACTATCCCAAAAGTACTCTAGAGGTAGATCCAAAACAAGAAAAAGAGATGTAACTTCTAGAGCTTCTAAATCTGCAGCAGGAGGAGTGACAAGAGTAGCAATAGGGAGTTTGTTAGAAAACTTTAAAACAGATCTTTTGAGTACCTTAGGAACACAAGTTGATGTATTAAAGGCAAAGAAGAAACAAGAAGAAGAAGAACAAACAATGTCAATATTTTGTCCTAAGTGTAGGAAGAAGCATCTTTTACGAGAATGTCTTTTAGATAATATACATGTTTGTGGACTATGTACAGAAAATCACGTTACAGACGATTGTCCAACATTAAAAGAATTTGCAAGCAAGTCAAATAGAAGAAACTCAAGGATTTTACTATATGGCACCAAGAAGAGCTTGGAAACCATGTTTTGCAGGTACATCTCAAGAGTTTCCTCAACAAATTCCCCAAATTTTTCAGTATTAGAATTCATGGAATACGTATATGCCATGGAAGGTTTGGCCTCCTCAACAAAACCAAAACCAACCTTCACAAAGTTGGCGAGGATATGCTTATGGAGCCCAACCTCCTCAACAATTTTACCCTCAACAATATAAATCTTATCCATCATATCAACAACCATGTCCCCAACAAGCATTCCCATATTAGCAATTCCAGCAATCCACTCATTCAAATCCATTTACACAACAATCAATGCCTGCACTAACTCAACCTCAGTAGCTTCAGCTTCCTTCTAATCAACCACCACCCAGACCAACTCAATTACCAGCTCAGCCAGTAGCGAATCCAAGTAATAGAGTGGAAAGGCCAACATATAATATGGAATAAACAACATTATTTACTACATATTCTATTATTCATATTCAAGATATTCACTTGAGATCTGGAAAAGTTTTACAAAAAGATTCGCCACCAATCAGAGAAGAACAAATTGAAGAAGGAGAACAATCTGAAAAATCTAATTCAAGGAATCAAATTCAGAAAAATTAAACAATTATGACTCAAACACCACCTTTCCCCTAAGGGTTAATGGATCATAAACCATCAATTTCTATTCCTGAATTTGATATTGTAGATGAATTACAAAATTCTTATGTCAAAATTCCTTTGTTGCAATCCATTAAGGAAAGTCTAATTTATAGAAAAACAATAAAGGAATTATGCATTAAGCAAACTGGCAAAAAGAAAAGAGATCCACCCACAATTCAAGTCATTGGCAAATTAGCTAGTCTCATGTCTACAAAAACAACAATTGAAAAATATATTTATTCATGGGATACCTATGGTTACCATTTCAATCAATAGTTTTCCTAAAACTTTAATTGATCTAGGAGCTGTTGTAAATTTCATGACAACAAAAACTATGAAGTATTTAAAATTGCCAAACATCTGGCCTACTACTACAATTTTAGAACTAGCAGATAGATCTAAAGTTGTACCGGAAGGAATACTTGAGGGTATCATTGTTTCTTTAGATTCATGGGAATACCTTGTATACTTTTTGATCTTGCAACCAAAAACAAATCTAGGAGGCCATCCTTTAATTCTTGGCAGACCATGGTTAGCTACAACAGATGTCTTCATTGGATGCACATCATGAAGCATGATCATAGCACATGGAGATGAAATGAAACACACTCTATCCTCTTGCTTAATCTCCTTCTTTACTATCATGGCTTGATGATGAACAAGAAAACACTCAGCCTATTTTAAGCATTAATAAAGCCTTTAATTTTAGAGAAGAGGAAGAAAATGAGGATTTAAAAGGCCTTTTTATCTCAGAACCAGATATTTCTGAGCAACTAAGAATAACACAATATGAAGCTACAAATCATCCTTTAAATCAATGCTTTCAGGAAAATTGTCCTTTTCAATCATTGCAGAATTCATTTGAAAGCATTTTTCCTATCAACTCAATTACCAATTCTCAAAGCAAAACTGTTGAAATCAATCCAGGAAAGAATCTAAATATTGGTAATAATCTACAATCGTCACAAAGACAAGAAGTAATTGCATTATTACAAAAATATTCAAAAGATTTTTGCCTGGGACTTTATAAACATGAAAGGTATCTATCCAAAAACATGTATCCATCACATTTACAAACATGAAACAATCAAGCCAGTAAGACAACCACAAAGAAGAATGAATCCAATGATGAAAGAGATAGTGAAAGAAGAATTGCAGAAATTATTACAGGTAGGATTTATTTACCCTATCTCTGATAGTCAATGAGTTTCTCCTTTAGTTTTGGTACCAAAGAAATATAGAAAACAGAGAATATGTGCAGACTACAGGAAACTGAACAAAGCAATATTAAAATATCATTTCCCACTACCATTCATTGATCAAGTACTAGACTCATTAATAGGGAAAAAATTATTTTCCTTTCTTGATGGATTTAGTGGATACGATCAGATCAAGATAACATTAGAGGATCAAGTTAAAACCACATTTACTTGTCCATGGGAAACATATGCATATAATGTTTTTTCCTTTGGATTATATAATGCACCTGCCACTTTTCAAAGAGCAATTGTTGCAACCTTTGCTGATCTAATTCATGAATGTGTAGAGATTTACATGGATAATATTACCGTATATGAAGATACATTTGATGGTTGTTTAAATAATCTTTAAAAAGTTATAAAGAGATGTATAGAGACAAATTTATCCCTCCACAATGAGAAATGTTTTATGATGTTAACTGAAGGGATAATGTTGGGACACCACATTTCTTCTTCTGGAATTAAGGTAGACCCAGTAAAGATACAAGTTATTTTAAACTTAATGCCACCAAAAACACAGAAAGAAGTAAGAAGCTTCTTGGGATATGCAGGCTACTACAAAAGATATATTGAAAACTTCAGTAAGATAGCTTTACCCTTGTTTAAACTACTTGCAAAAGACATTGAGTTTCAATGGACTACAAATTGTCAAAATGCATTTGAAAAATTGAAAGAAAATTTGTCTACAACACCCACTCTCAGAGGACCAAATTGGATTACCATTCCATATATCTACTGATGCATCAGATACAACAATTGGAGCATCTCTAGGACAAAAAGAAAATCAGTTTAACTATGACATCTATTTCATAAGCAAAAATTTAATTCCGGCAGAATTAAACTACACAGTAACTGAAAAAGAAATGTTAGTTGTTATCCATGAAGTCAATAAATTTAGGCATTATATAACAGGTTATCAAGTATTTGTCCATACAGATCATTCAACCATTAAATATCTAATGAAAAAACAATTACTATTGGCAAAATTAATAGATGGTTATTATTAATGCAAGAATTTAATACCATTGTTTTAGATCGACCAGAGAGAGATAACCAAGTAGCAGACTTTCTATCAAGACTTCATTCTTCTGATGATCTTATAACTCTGTCAGATAACTTTCCTGATGAGAATCTATTTGCTATAACAAGTAAAACCCCATGGTTTGTAGATATAACTAATTATATATCATCTGGAATATTACCATCACACTTCACTAGCAAGCAAAACAAGAAAATAATTAGAGACAATGCAAGATACACTGGATTAATGGAGATCTTTTCTGTATAGGACCTGATCTTATAATTAGGAAATGTATAAGAGAAGATGAAATCATTGATATTTTAAAATCATGTCATGACAAACCATGTGGTGGTCATTTTGCAGAGAAGATAACAACATATAAGGTCTTAAATCAAAGCTACTATTAGCCATCATTATTCATAGATTCAAAAACTTATGCTAAAAGATGTGATAGCTATCAAAGAATAGGTAGACCTGTAGTTTCAAAGTAAATGCAATTAAAGTCACAAGTGCTCATAGAGTCATTTTAACAATGAGATCTTGACTTTGTGGGTGATATCAACCCACCATCAAATGGTAAGAAGTACATCCTAGTATGTACTAACTATGTAACAAAATGGGCAGAAGCAAAAGCAATGAGCAAAGCAACAGAAACTGCAATAGTTACTTTCTTTATCAAGAAATATTTGTAAGATATGGAGTTCCAAGGCAGATTGTCACAGATCAAGGTACACAGTTCACCTCTAAGCTTGTTCAAGACCTGACAAAGAAATACAAGATTAAGCATAGAAAATCAACTCTATACCACCCACAGGCAAATGGACAAGTTGAATCAACAAACAAGGTACTTGAGAACATCATGACAAAGACAATGAACATGCATAAAAAAGATTGGTCAGATAAGCTGAATGAAGCACTATGGGCTTATAGGATAACATGGAAAAATACTACTTGATTTAGCCCCTATCAGTTTGTTTATGGAAAAGAAGTCTTGTTGCTAATTGAATTTGAGATCCCTACATATAAACTTGCAGCAGAATTGGGACTGGACCTGACAGAAGCACAACAATGGAGGATCATGCAACTCAATGAACTAGATAAGATCAGAAAACAAGGTATGGAACATACATCTCTAGTTCAACAGCAAAAAAAAAAAAAAACGTTAGGACAAATTCATTAAAAACAAAATCTTTCATAAAGGAGACTGGGCACTACTTTTTGACTCTAAGTTCAAATATTTCAAAGCAAAATTTGCTACTCATTGGCTTGGGCCATCTGGAATAGAAGAAATATTTGACAATGGAGTAGTAAGGATAAAGACAATTAATGAAGTAACAAATTTGTTTTTGGTTAATGGCCATAGACTAAAAGTTTATCATAAGCTATAAATAGAGAAGACTTTTTGAAAATAGTTTCAGAGGACAATGATATAGAAGTATTGGAAAAACATGCAACATGCATTCCCTATTTCCAGGAAAAAATAAAAAAATAAGAAAAATAATAAAAGAGTTTGGTTGTGAAAATCCAGGATACTGTCACAATACAAACTCGAATTCGTATCGGAAAACCAACATGTTTGACCAATATGAATTATTTTTCATGTTTTTCTTTCCATTTTTGTTTTTACAGAATCATTCTTCAAAACTTAAAAGACTTGAGGACAAGTCTGAAGATAAGCAAGGGGGGAAGATTCATAATAAATCAACAAACCATGTAATGGTTTGATATCAAACAATTGTTTATCAAAAGGGCCCTGAAATAAACATCATCAACAAGTATCAGAAGGGACCTAAATCAAATTAATGTCAAAGGGACCTGAAACAATTACAAATATCTATCTAAAATCCAGTATTGACAAAAATTCATTTTGAAAAGTCAAGTGATGATAAAAGAGTAATGAGCTATCAAAGGAAAGTATTGTAAGTTTAGATTTCTTTTAAAACCTTTGTTTTTAAAAAAAATTCAAGAATTCTTAAAACTAATTTAACTTGGATATGCATCCTACTACATTTCATCATAGTCCTACATTAACCCCATATACTCCTTCGTTCATATTATATTTATCCTAACTACATCACCACATAAAAAATTACGCTGATTATCCTACCCTACATTTCATTATAGTCATACATTAACCCCATATACTCCTTCGTTATCCTTCAACATAAACATAAGCATTTTTTATAATAAAAAAACTGATGCTCAAAATTTTTGCCCATAAGGAATTTTTTCTTGCCTACAAAAACAAAAAGGGTTAGTATCATTATAAAAATATTTGATTTAAAACTACCTATAACTATGGTCATTTTTAAATCAACTACATGCAATTGCAAACATGCAGAATATAATTACAAACTATAGTGGGCAAACAAAGAAATGAACGAAACTATGATTGAAGAATGAACATAGAAAAACGTGGGTAGTGCAAGTATTATGGTGATAAGATAAGCATACAAATTCGTGAATGGAAGAGTGTACATGAATCAAAGAATGCAGTAAAAACCATGATACGTAGGCAGCTATAGGAACATAGGACAAAGTATGAGTTGAGAGCGGTAAAACGGTCAAAATACGTTCAAACAAACAAAACTCTGTGTCATACTATCTTTCACCATTATAGCATAAACCAAGCTCTGTGTAAGTCTCTCTTCCACCATCATAGCAAAGAACTGAGTTCAAAAGGTAAAAGTAATGTTGGGCCTTGAAATTGTCATTCACTTCCATTACATTTTCACTTATATCTCTATATTGTCACCTTCACTCCACCTCTATTTCATTACATTTACCTTACCATTGTCATTATTGGGTCACATTTATGTTTTTCCAAACTTTATTAATTCTGAGCATTTTTAAGTGAATTTATGGTTAAAAATTAGAAAATAATGTGCATATGCTTATACATAACAAGTGGGATGAGATTGTTAACATGTGTAGTTCAAAAGGAAGCTTCTAAAAGACCCTTACGTGGCCTCCCAAAACCAAATTCGAATTTGAGTGGAGAAGATCATGGGATCATAAGAATATGTGTCTCATTTCCTATTTGTATTGAAACTCAAAGAAGACATGTGTCTTACCATTTCTTATTTTAATTGTAACTTTAGATATATAAGGAAAGATTCATGGACTCTCATTAATGAGATAGATTCTCATCTTTTTGTATAAATAAGGGAAGTTTTCTCCTATCATAGAGATGTGAAAAGTTGGGGAAATGCTCTTGTTTTAAATATAGAATTTGGATTTAGCCCCATACTCATGAGTGATGTTCACTTTGATTTGGTTATGCTTGTATTTAAAGCCTCTCAACTTTCCATCCCTCGTGCTTTTGGATTGGCCATCTATAATGTGTGAGATTTATTGTTTTTCATAAATTAAGATTTATTGCTTTCATAGATTAAGATTTATTTTTTTCATATCTTTTCGTGTGTGAGAGGTTAAAAGTAATTGTTTTTATTTGTTTTCATAGATTAAGATTTATTTATTTCATATCTTTTCCTCTGTGAGAAGTTAAGAGTGATTGTTTTTATTTGTTTTCATAGATTAAGATTTATTTCTTTCATATATTTTCCTGTGTGAGAAGTTAAGAGTGATTGTTTTAATTTGCTTTCATATCTAGAGGTTAAGAATTATTGTTTTTGCTTTCATTTCATATCACGTGGTTTTGATTATTCATTTCATAGGACGCTGATTTGATAATGCACACATGATCCCTTAGAGTAGATTTCATTTCATGCAATTTCATTTTTGAAAGAGTGGTGTGCTTTTCAATTCCCGCAATTCCTACAAGTGTGATAGACTAAGATTTCAATTCCAAACATTGTACTATAATTTCCTTTGAATTGATTGTTGAATTAGAATAGGTGAATTTGGTTTATCGTTATTTGGTTTAGTAGTTAGATTGATCTAAATTGGAAGTTAATTTCTAGCACATATAGTGCACGCATGCTTCGCAAGTTTTACGAAACTCCGGGAACCCTGCTTCAATGCAAATTATTGAGTCCATAGTCCTTTGAGTCTAAAATCCTTGCAAAAACACTTTGAGGCTTGCATGCCTTAATGTCAAGTCCTCATGCCGATGAACAATGGGAATACATCAATGTCCCTTGTTCATCGGATCTTCTAAGTACTCAACAACAACAAAATTATTCGTACTTAGCAAGATGTGTTTGGGCATCTTGACTCTCATTGTCATCAATGGTGAGAGTTCTCATGTTGATTAGTGGCACCCATTAATGGCCACTAAGTCAACAATTTCCTGCTATGTTCGACATCAGAACATCTATTCACATAGCAGAAATTGTGCTAATGAGGTTTGAAGACATGAAGATTATCATTTTCAGCATTTTGGAGAAAATGTAGAAGATATGCAGCTACAGAATCAGATGGCAGCTACAAAACCAGACGACAACTGCAGAATCAGACAATAGCTGCAGAATCAAATAACAGCTGCAGAATCAGATGGCAACAGAAGAATCAACATTATTCCGCTGCAAATTTAGCAAGTTTTAATAAAAGCAAATAAAAAGTCATCTTAACTATTTTCTCCATGACTTGTCCAACCACTTTGAAGAAGATTATGATCAGAATTTTGCAGCGACCACACATGCAGCTCATCCATTTCTAAAGGGTAAGTTAAGGTATGCCATTTTCTAACTTTTTACCATAAAATTCCTTGAAAAGCTAGAATGATAATTTTTGGAAAAAAATGTTTCTCTTCCTCATCTCATAAAATTGCCAATATCATCAGTTGGGGGGGATACATTCATATTCATATCACATTCAAAAGCCCACATACTTTCAAAAGATATTAACTATTAGATTATTGTTATGAGCACACAAAAGCTTGTTAAAAGTACTAAAAAGATAATTGGATACAAATACAATCATCGTTGTCACACAAGAACCAACTATGATGCAATCTAATAAATATATATTTTGCAACAATAATCAAATTATCATTATGCAAAGTTCAAAGATAAAAAATGAATGCAACAACAAAATATGGTTGTAACACAAGAACCAACCATGTTGCAATTCAACTAAAATATTTTGCAGAAATATGAAGTTATCAAATGATATCATACAAAGTTAAGCCAAAGCTCAAGGATAAAAAATAATTAATGTAATAGATTGCATGAGAACATGCAATAGCTTCAGTTGGGGGGTATGCTGGCCTTGAAATTATCATTCACTTCCATTACATTTTCACTTATATTTCCATATTGTCACCTTCACTCCACCACTATTTCATTACATTTACCTTACCATTATCATTATTGGGTCACATTTATGTTTTTCCAAACTTTATTAATTCTTAGCATTTTTAAGTGAATTTATGGTTAAAAAATAGAAAATAATGTGTATATGCTTATATCTAACAAGTGGGATGAGATTGTTGACATGTGTAGGTCAAAAGGAAGCTTCTAAAAGACCCTTATATGGCCTCCCAAAACCAAATTCGAATTTGAGTGGAGAAGATCATGGGATCATAAAGATATGTGTCTCATTTCCTATTTGTATTAAAACTCTAAGAAAACATGTGTCTTACAATTCCCTATTTTGATTGTAACTCTAGAGATATAGGGAGAGATTCATGAACTCTCATTAATGAGATAGCTTCTCATATTTTTGTATAAATAAGAGAAGTTTTCTCCTATCATGGAGATGTGAAAAGTTGGGAAAATGCTCTTGTTTTGAGTATAGAATTTGGATTTGGCACCATACTTATGAGTGATGTTCACTTTGATTTGGTTATGTTGTATTTGGAGCCTCTCAACTTTCCATTCCTCATGTTTTTGGATTGGTCATCTATAATGTGTGAGATTTATTGTTTTTCATATATTTTCCTGAGTGAGAGTTTAAGAGTGATTGTTTTTATTTACTTTCATATCTAGAGGTTAAGAATTATTGTTTTCGCTTTCATTTCATATCATGTGGTTTTGATTATTCATTCCATAAGCTCCTGATTTGATAATGCACACATGATCCCTTTGAGTAGATTTCATTTCATGCAATTTCATTTTTGAAAGAGAGGTGTGCTTTTCAATTCCCACAAGTGTGACAGATTAAGATTTCAATTCCTGCAAGTGTGATAAATTAAGATTTCAATTCCAAACACTGTACTATAATTTCCTTTGAATTGATTGTTGAATTAGAATAGGTGAATTTGGTTTATAGTCATTTGGTTTAGTAGTTATATTGATCTAAATTGGAAGTTAATTTCTAGTATATATAGTGCACGCATGCTTTGCAAGTTTTACGAAACCCATAGGTTGACAATTAAATGATAGGTAATTAATTTGCCTTAACAAGTAATGTTGTGCATTTATACAGTGTAAGGAGAAACCCTCATAGAAGAAGAAAACACGTAGCAAAAACACAAAAATTGAAGAGAAGTCTGCATAAGACAAAGAAGCTAGAACAAAGAGGTTTGCGAAGCCCTGAACAAATAAGGGAGCTCATAAAAAATAGGCAAGGAGATTAAAGAGTCCGTGGAGAAATAAGGAAAGATACATTGGTTTTAATGAGGAGATTGAAGGCCGAGATTATCTCCGCGCCAAGTTGACCGTGCTTCCCAACAAACTCCAAAAATTCTGCAAGGGAAGAGGTAAGAGCCAAATCTCGTTTTCTATCAGCAATTAAACGAATTCCAAGGGTAGTTAAGCTTGAGATGTTGGTTAAGATGTGTCATTTTATGAGGGAGAAAGACTTCAATTGTCGATTTGAAACTTTGCCACCATTAAACAGACCTTGCCACCTGTGTCATGAATAAATCTTTGAAGATGTTGAAAGGAGTTCTAATTAAAATGACACTGTTTAAACACTGGAAAACGAGTTATTAACTCAGAGACATTCACAAATCTTCTTCCAGTTCAGGTATCCTAGCTCGAATTCCCTCATGCATATTTGTGAAATTGCTATATTTGAAAAATGCAGAGTCTTGTTTTTCATATGCACAATGAGCATTTCTAGACAAACAGAGAAGGGATTTTCATAAAAAAGCTTGGGAAAACAAAGATTGAAGCACGAGTTTAGGAGTAATAAAACATTGATAAGATGTTTTTGATATCTTTTACATAGTGAACAATTTTTTTTTTAGAGAAGTGGGCTCCTTTTTGCAGCAGAATAGAGGAAATTGAAAATGATTCAAGCAAGAGAATAATTTCATTTTTTCTTTCAAAGAACTTCAAAGATCTGGTAGCTTATTTGCCATGATAATTATCCATGAATAAGAAGACAGAGGTATATATATACATGTATTTTTTGTTTATGATGAGGATGTTAAATCTCCAATGATACATTAATTGGTATACAAAGCACATGGCAACCCGAATTGAGCCAAATGAATTCAAGATGGAGTACTGGGGGAAATAAATCATAGAAAATTGTATCAAGCATGATTGAAAGGGTTTATTCATAAATTTAATGGGCGTAGTGACAAGATTACACAATAATTCATAAATCATTATGAACAGGGACAAACACAAGTGGGTGACCTCTCGATACCACTAAACCCATAATTTCTTTCCCAAGCTTTAGATCTACCCTTAACAAGAGAAGAATACCACAAAGGATTACATTTCAAAGAGAAAGGTTGGACATACTTCTTAGAAAAATAGAGAAAATGATCCTTTGATAGAGCAAAAGGAATCCCAAGGGACTAATTGAGTGAACCATGGTCGGAATTAGTATTGATCATCCAAATATATTTTTCATGTGACAACCGGTTCAGTGTAGTTTATCTTTACCACATCGAACTACTTCAACACATAAAGGGAGAATCCAAGAATAATCTACCCTATTTCTTTTCAAGAAGCTTGATCAGAATGATAAAGGGTGTTAAAAATAAAACTGAAGTAAAATAGACACATATTTATCATCAAGGGCTCATTAAAATAATTGTAGAACATCAATTGAGAAGTAATGGATCGATTTGGAAAGAATTATTGGTTCAACATCATATTGAGGAGCAAACAACAGAGGAAAATTTTAAACAAATGCATGTTACTAGGAGCATCATGAACTCTCTTGTGTATCCTAGGATCTGATCTAAGAAGAAACATGGTAGTGGCATGATTGAGAAAGAAAGATCTTTCCTATCTGTTCCCAAAAAGCCTAGGAAGAAAATGCAAGAAGAGACAAATGAGAAAGAAAAAAGACCAAGAGGTAGAAATTGTTGAACCTCCAACAACATCAAAACAAGTTAACGAGATATTGCAAAGAATGGAAAGGGAAGTTCGAGAAAAGCCTTTGGAAAATTATTCCTACTTTGAGCATGCATGGATAGGAGCCACTTCATCACATTCATTTGCCAAGGAGACTGTACGAGAAGAAAGAAAGTTACATCAAGAAGAACACCTCAAGAAGATAGAAGAGTTGACAAGGGAGTTGGAAATCAACAAGATTTTGGAAATGCATTTGAAGAAAGAGAAAAAGATGTACAAACAAAACAATAAAAATCTAATCAAAGAAAATGAAAAATTGAACAAGAAAATTGATAAGCTTGAAACAAAGAACATCCTGATCTCTAAACAAGCTTACAAGTGGCTCAATGAAAAGAACACATGGAAATACAAATATGAGAGACAAAAGGTGATGACTACCATCTACAAGGAAGGAAAATATGAAGGTATTGATTGTCTTCTATAGGAATCACAATAAGAGGCTTCGGGATCAGGGATAGTGGGTACATCAACACTCAGAAGATCAAAGAGAAGAAAGCAAACATGAGGACATGCTTGAAGATCAACAAGGGGGAGATGTTGGTCCTCAATTTGCTTATTAAGAATCCACTTAATTTCCATCATATTCCACCTTACATCATCCATATGTCTTATTTTGACCTTATTATGCATATTCAGGTAAATAAATTATGTTTTTCAATTTTTAGATTTTTTTTGTAAAAATTGGGCTTTAAAATTAATTTTAGATTGCATTAAAAATCCCCGTAATAGCTCCATTAAAGTGATATATGCAAGACACTTGGGCGCGAGCTAAATACATATTTGGAAAGCTTAGGAACTACAGATGGGTGAATAACTATTGGCTCGGTCAAAATGAGCAAATACAGGCTTGGTCAATTTTAGTCAAACTTCCCCTATCACCCAAAAACTCCTATTAAAAAGGGGCAGTTTTAGGATTTTTTGGATTTTTTCCAGATTTCTTGTAACTAATGGATGGATTCGACCTGATGAAGTGGGATAACATTAATGATGCATGTTTCAGACTTTTTTAGCTTATATGGATATTATTTTGCCTATTTAAAAAGAGACATTCATGATCTAGGTGGATATTGGTAACCACCCGCCAAGTCCACTTGGACCCCCATCATTGTTTCATTCGGCTTTTCATTTTCCTTACTTGTAGCACAATACTATTTTTAGTAGTTTTTCGGGTCCTGCACATCCGGAGCCGTTTTGAGGCCCTAAACGACGTTTTTTGGGAAACTTGGGAGCAACATGGGTCCATGGACCGATGTTACTCTTCCCAAAGTTGTAGTTCTCAAGTAGATCTTTATAACAAGATATTGTGAACGTCAAATGAAGACTGTATGCCAAAGTTACGACCCCGGCAAGTTGATGTACCAATTTACCCAAACGGGGCCCACAGTTTGACGTTTCATCTTCTAGGTTTAGGTTTTTGGATGTTTAGGGTTTTCCGTTGCTTCTCAATAATAAATAGGCTTTTGAGCCTTATTGTAACACAGTTCAGAGGCATGTAGCTGGCACATCTCTTCTCAGAGATAAACTACCATCGCCCTAGCTAGTTTATTTCCATTTCTGTTTGTAAGCATATTTCAGTGTTTTACATTAATGAAATGAAGTATTATTTCCACTACATCTTTGTGTTTATGGTTATCTCTATAATTTGTTGCGTTCCTGTTTAAATATGGATTAGTGGTATCAGAACGGTCTGCTTTTTCTCTGTTTTTCTTTGCATGTCCCCAACAAGGTCGAGATATAAGGAGTTAGGGCTTGAACTGGTCGAACCCTTACAAGACCAGCTTCGCAAATCCCAACAGCCTCCCATGGTGGATGAAAAGAAAGACAAGGGAGCAGGAGATCCTATCAAAATCTTGCTCGAAGAATCCCTCAAGCGACAAAGGAATGCGATGATGGACAACTTTGCCCAGATCCTTCAGTGGCTACCTAGAGGCGACGCATCGGCTTCCAGCAACTACTCTAGAAACACCACGTCCTTTAAGTTGCAAGTTAATTTTGAAATTCCCATCTTCGAGGGTCAAATAGATGTAGATGCCATAGATAAATGGTTAAATCGGCTAGAGGGTTATTTTTCTGTTCAAGATTTTTCCAGTCGGGAAAAGATTATTTTCACTCTTCTCAAAGCAACCCCCTACGTCAAGGACTGGTGGGGAACCTACTGCGAGCAGAAGGATGAAAGTACAGGCTCACTGTTTTTAGCCACACCCATTTGGAATTCATTCCGGGATGCCATCAAGAAGTAGTACTACCCCGTTGGAAGCTATGAGGATCAATACATAAAGTGGACCACGCTGCGACAGGGAAGGGACCAAGACATGCCGGAGTTTACCAATATTTTCCATACCCTTCCCACAAAGTAGGGTATTAAGAATTCAGAGCAACATTTGGTACTCAAATACTGTGATTGCCTGCATAAGTACATCCAGGAATAAATAGAATTCTTGAACATCTCCTCGCTCGGCACGACATACCGATATGCCGTCAAGGTTGAGCAAAAGTTTAAACAGAAGAAGCGAGACTTTGGATCTGCGAACCCGAAGCAAGGGAAAGGTGCCCCCAAACCGCAGAACAAAGGACAAAGCCAAGGCAGGGTGGCCCAAGACAACCCATCAAAGTTGCAAGCAAAGAACAGTGTCGTGAAGCCGAAAAAGGACACGGGAAAGTGGTGCGAGTTCCATAAGAGCTCCATTCACAATACAAGTGAGTGTCAGGCCAAGCAGTCACTAGTGGCTGGGCTAAAGGTTTGAGAATCATATGCATGTTCCGACTTTGAGTCAGAACCCGACAAGGGGAATGACAAAGGGATCAGATTATCGATGCGGAGCCCAATGCCACCGTTGCCACCACAAAGATCCAGAAGGAGGAACCTGAAGATCCAGAGGAGGAGGAGCATCTCTTCCAGTCCATATGTGGGTAAAGGGCTCCCTGCTACAGCTCATTGTCAACAGCAGGAGCCAAAAGAAACTCATTTTGGAAGAGGTCATGAAGCGACTGGGCTTACCAACCACAACACATCCACAACCGTACACCATTAGGTGGCTTCACCAAGGACGAGATCTTCGCGTGAGCCAGCAGCGTCACCTTCCATACAACATCAAGCCCTTCATAGATGATGTATTGTGTGACATTGCTCCCCTTGAAGTTTGTGATGTAGTATTAGGACCACCATACTTGTGGAAGTGACATGTTGTGTATGAATCAAGGCCCCGTGCTGTTATTGTTACTTTGGGAAATAAGTTGTACAGGATACTGGAGGTAGCACTGCCTACTTTCATCTCTTTGATTACTGCAAAACAATGCAGTAAGCTCATTTCCAAAACCGGGAAATTTGTTTTCCTGATGATATGCCCTCAAGGAAAGAAGAAGATGGTGGCCACAACCTCCATACAAGGCCCCACTGCACGACAACTACAGATGGATAAGGTCGTGAAGGAGTACCAGGATGTCTTCACCTCCCCCGTAGGGGTTCCTCTGCACTGTCAGGTCAAGCACTCCATCGATCTAACCCCAGGTGCGCCACTACCCAATGGGGCAATCTATCAACGCTTTGTTCTGGAGAACGATGAAATCAAGAGGCAGATTCAGGAGCTGCTGCAGAAAGGTCACATCCGTCCGAGTTCATCGCCCTATGGGAGCCCGATCGTGTTGGTACAGAAGAAGGATGGGACTTGGAGACTCTGTATTGACTATCAGGTGTTGAATAAGATCAATGTCCATAATCGGTACCTGATCCCACGGATTGATGACCTCATGGACTAATTGAAGGGGGCAAAATATTTCAGCAAGATCGATTTGAAGTCAGGATATCACCAGGTACCAATCGAACCCTTCAATGTGTGGAAGACTGCCTTCAAAGCCAATGAGGGCCTTTTCAAATGGTTGGTTATGCCTTTCGGATTGACGAATGCTCCTGCAACCTTCATGAGGCTAATGGATGACATCTTGTGGCCATTAACCAACTCATTTGTAGTGGTATACTTGGATGACATCCTGATCTTCAACCAAAGTTGGGAAGAGCACCTCCACCACATCCGACAGGTTCTCCAAACACTACGGAAACACAAGTTATGTGCCAATTTGGAGAAATGCACTTTTGTCATGACCTAGGTTTAGTATCTAGGATACATTATTGATGAACAGGGGGTGCATGTGGATCCAACCAAGATTTAAGTCATTCAGGATTGGCCATCTCCAACCACTCTAACAGAGCTCCGTAGCTTTCTAGGTCTTGCCAACTTCTACTGCAGGTTCGTGTTGGGATTTTCTCATATCACTTGGCCCTTGAGTCAAGTCACCAAGGGAGGAGCGAAAGAAAAATTCTTTTGGTCTGAATCTCAACAGAAGCCATTCACGGATTCAAGTCATTCGGGATTGGCCATCTCCAACCACTCTAACAGAGCTCCGTAGCTTTCTAGGTCTTGCCAACTTCTACTGCAGGTTCATGTTGGGATTTTCTCATATCTCTTGGCCCTTGAGTCAAGTCACCAAGGGAGGAGCGAAAGAAAAATTCTTTTGGTCTGAATCTCAACAGAAGCCATTCATGGAGTTGAAAGATCGCCTCTGCTTGGCACCCATGCTCGCATTACCAAACTTGCAACAACCATTTGAGGTCGAGACAAATGCCTCTGACTATGCTATTAGGGCAGTCCTTACTCAACATGGGCATCCAGTGGCATATCACAATGAGACACTTTTAGACACAGTCCAGAAGTATCCCACTTATGATAAAAGATGTATTCCATTGTGCAGGTCTGCCGACAATGGAAGCATTACATTTTGGAGAAGGAAACGGTCATCCACACAGACCATTGACCCCTGCAGTTCATACAAAACCAAGGGAAATTACATAATGATCGCTATCAGAAGTGGTCCACAAACCTGCAACAGTTCCATTTGAATATCAAGTATAAGAAGGGCAACACAAATAATGTTGCACATTGCCTCAGTTGACCACCGATCATGGCATTAACCACCATGCTCAACTCTTGTGGGCACAAGACTTCTGATTGGCCACTTCTCTACAAAAGCGACCCAGAATTCGGCCACACATACCAGACACCCTTGGAGGGTCAGCATGTTCTAGATTTTCACCTCCAGGATGCCCTATTATGCCACCTGGGCCACCTTTGTGTTCCTTCAAGCGAGCGTGCCAAGATGATTTGGGAAGCACACTACAATCATGTTGTTGGGCATTTTAGGGTCGAGAAAATGGTGGTAGTACTACATAAGTACTTTTATTGGTCGAATCTTCGACAGGATGTCGAGAAGTACATCAGATCATGCACTGCCTGCGCCATTGCCAAACCGACCATTCAGAAGCAAGGCCTCTATACCCTGTTTCCTACCTCGAGTCGACCATGGGAATCCAAATCCATGGATTACATGTCAGGGCTTTGTCCCACTAAGCATGGAAACGACTGTGTTTTTGTGGTCGTTGATAGGTTCTCTAAAATGGCCATTATGGCGGCCTACAAGAAGAATATCACAATAGAAGCCATTGCTAAACTCTTCTTTGAACGAGTGTGGGTACACTTTGGGATCCCATAGTTTATCATTTCAAATCGGGATAATAGGTTCCTCAGTACATTTTGGTTTAGTCTCTGGTCGATGCTAGACACCAAACTCACTAAGTCCACAGCCTTCCATCCTCAAATTGATGGCCAGACAAAGGATGTCAACATGATGATCATACACATTTAGCGCATGTACAACTTAAAGCATCCACGCACATGGGACAAGAGCATCCCCTATGTTCAGCATAGCTATAACTGTGCTCTCCACATCTCGACTGGCCACAACCCTTTTGAGGTGGGATTGGGATTCCAATGCCATTTGCAGCTACTCATGCAAATTCGGCTCATGTCCAGTCCGAAACAGATAAGGCAAACATCTTCATTGAGCACATCCAACATATTCGCTAGCAAGTCCATGACATTCTATAGAAATCAATTGCCAAGTACAAGCAGCGACATGATCAACATCGGGTGCCACACAAGTTTCAGGTGGGCGACAAAGTCTGGTTGCATTTGTAAAAGGAATGCCTTACCGGAGCCTATCGGAAACTCAGACCACTCCGATATGGTCCTTACACCATTACCAAGGCTATGAGAGGCAATGCATTTGAGCTCAACATTCCCCCATTCCTTGGCCTGCACCCAATGTTCAATGTGGACCACCTTCGGCCATACTTTCCACCATTACTGGACATCCGACATTGCAGAACAACTCACACTCACTGAGTTAAATCCAGAATGCATGGAACAAGCTACAACTAATCAGATCATGGACACACATATTAAGCACACTTGCAAGCAGAATATTCAACTGTATCGAGTTGTCAAAGCAGACCAACTCCTTCACCGAGGCAAATGGCCCACCAGGGACCAAGTTCAGCAAAAGTTTCCTCATCTCATGGAGGAAATCAATGCAATGGGGACCATTGCTTCCTATGGGAAGAGGAATGATCTAGGTGGATAATGATGGCCACTCGCCAAGTCCACTTGGACCCCCACCATTGTTTCTTTCAGCTTTTCAGTTTCCTTACTTGTAGCAAAATTTACTATTTTTAGCAATTTTTCAGGTCTTGCACTTCTGGAGCCATTTTGAGGCCATAAACGACTTTTTTTAGGAAAATTGGGAGAAACATGAGTCAATGACCGATGTGGGTCTTCCCAAAGTTGTAGTTCTTAAATAGATATTACTAACAAGATATTGTGCACGTCAAACAAAAATCATATGCCAAAGTTACAACCCCAATAAGTTGATGTACCAATTTACTCAAACGGGGCCCACAATTTGGCGTTTCATCTTCTAGGGTTAGGTTTTTGGATATTTAGGGTTTTCCATTGCTTCTCAACAATAAATAGGCCTTCAAGCCTCATTGCAACACAGTTCAGAGACATGTAGCCGGCACATCTCTTCTCAGAGATAAGCTACCATCGCCCTAGCTAGTTTATTTCCATTTCTGTTTGTAAGCATATTTCAATATTTTACATTAATGAAATGAAGTATTATTTCCACTGCATTTTTGTGTTTATGGTTATCTCTGTAATTTTTTGTGTTCTTATTTAAATCTGGATCAATTCATATTTAGAATATGTAGAAAAACTTGAAGATTATTATTTTTTAGATAATTGAAGACAGAGCTTTTGTTTCATGTTTTATTTGTATTTGCTGGAGTGAATGAGTTGATGTAGCTGAGCATTTTAGCAGTGTACCAACAAGGTTGGAGGGCCCCCATAACAAGCTAAGTACACATTGTTGTATGATGTTCATATTTGTGCATGTGTTAGTTTGATTCTCCATGTTTATTATATTCATTTTATGTAAATATTTGTAAATATCTTTAATGTGAATTTATTTTATGGCACATGTTAAGTGAAGTTTGCTTCCATTTAGTGATTAGCTTGAATGTGGAAGGACAACCAGGTCTCTTAGAAAAGAGCCTCTTCTCTATGAGCTAGGACTAAGATTAAACAAGATTCATTTCTTTCAAGTTTTCTTAGATTAAATTCTTATGCTTTCATTACATTCTTTTATGCTTACTTAGATATTTGCAGTGCCATTATAGAATTGTTGAAGAAGGACAACCAGGTCTCTTTGAAAAGAGCCTCTTCCTTGTTTTCTAAAATAGTCTAATTTCATTGATCAATAATACATGCTTTTATGGAATAGATATAGATATTTTTGCTTAAGTTGTGAAGAGTGATCTATATTTATAATATGTATTTCCCATTCTCATAACTTCTTTATATATTAGTTCTTATCCAAAAATCTATAAATTGTGGTTTGCTTCTAAAATTACCAACCTGGATTGATAGTAAAATACATGTTTTAATTTACACAATAAATTGAGCTGGCAGATACCTCGTTGCAAATATATTTTTGAGGACTACAACTATTGACGCGATTGCCATAGCAAGAATTTTGCCAAAAAAAATGTCGTTTAGGGCCTCAAAATGGCTCCGAAAGTTCAGGATTTGAAAAACTGCCAAAAATAATAAATTGTGCTACAATTAAGGAAATTGAAAAACTGAAAGAAACAATGGTGAGGGTCCAAGTGGAATAGGCAGGTGGCCATCAATATCCACCTAGATCATAAGGTATCTTCAGAGAATTGAGCAAATGGGAGAAGGTAGATGGCCTAAAGTTATCTTCAATGAAGGAATGAGGGAAAAAAAAGAAATTATGGATGAGACAAAACAACAAATTGATGCAAAAATAAAATATTTACATCAATGTATGTCCCACACATAGCAAGGATTTGAAGAATTATGTTATGGAAAAGTTCCGTAAGCATATATGGGGAAAAGATTTGGGTAGAAAGAAAAAGTACTATGTTCAAGAATTCAACCCCACATGTCATCTCCAACAAAAAGAGTACACTGGAGCTAGCATTCCGTTGAGAGTAAAGATTCTTATTGCTCAATTAAGAACTAACTTGCATCAATTACGGTGCGAAACAAGTTGGTGGAAAAGACCTAAAAAAGCTTGGGAAGAGCGGGTGTGTACTTTTTGCACTTATGGGGTAGTGGAATCGAAAAAACATTTCATTTTGGAATGTGATGTTTTCATAGACATAAGAGACACTTACAACAGTATGTTAATATTGGTTCTTTGACATTGTTTTTGCAGTTGTCTATAACGCGACTTTTTGAAAGTTTTTTCCGGTGGGTTTTTCCGGTCAAAATCCGGCAGCAATTTATTGGAATCGCAAGTTTGATAGCAGTTTCTGCACAATCAAAGCGCCCCAGGGGTTTTTCAGGGTGCTGAATCCAAATATGCAGTCAAAAAACCATTTTAATTGCAACAAATCAAGATTTAACCTCAATTTCTTGCCCCGGATTCCGTCACCGGAATCTCCAAAAAGTCGCATTATAGACAACTCCATTGTTTTTTCAGTGAAGGGACTCTTAAAAGATTGAGTCAACTCATCATTAATTTGAATAATAAAAAGATTGAATTGTAAAAGGCAAAAAAACGAGAAAACTATAGTCCCATAGAAAAATTTCTCCCATTCATATAATCATATATATTTGATGTTAAATTCACTTCATATTTGTTAGAATTTTTTTTTCATTTGGAAATTTCTAAATAAATTTGACTAAAACTTAATAAATTATTAGTTTCTC
Source organism: Pinus taeda (assembly GCA_000404065.3). Lineage (NCBI taxonomy): Eukaryota > Viridiplantae > Streptophyta > Pinopsida > Pinales > Pinaceae > Pinus > Pinus taeda. The sequence goes on from APFE030627111.1 coordinate 127,146, forward strand.
TAATTTGCGTAATTGTTGAATAAACGATTGATATTATCTTGGGAATCAATAAATTTGATTTTAACGTGCTCAAATTATTCCAAGAAAGCAAGAATTCACCATCATTGAAAAATAAACCACGAAGTCATAATATTCGTCTTGATCCCGAACTCCGCTCCGATAAATCACTATAATTATAAAAAACGAAGAAATCATAATATTTGACTTGATATTATGAGGCACCTGTGTTTTAGCCCAGACATTCGTAATGTCCGGGCGTTGGGCCTACCATGAGCGGATGGATTAGTTGCGTAGCTGAGAGGGCAGTGCATTCGGACTTGACATGCGGACAGCGCGAGACTTGAAATGGCATGTGTCACGACACGGAAGTGGAGAGTTGTTTCATGATAACTGTGTGAGAGAGCGCGTTCGTCGCACAAGGGGCCTAGTGGAGAGTTGTTTCATGTTGACTGTGTGTAAGAAGAGAGTAGCGTTCCTCGCGCAAAGGGGCCAAAATGCTGAGCGCGGGGAATTGCCACTTCCACCCCTGGAAGTTCTCTGAAGCCATACATACGAAGGCCATCGCCATCAAGCCCTCATCATGGATGAATGCAGTCCCTGCTTCTTTGGACAGGAAGCTCGAAATTTTCGCCTCGGCTTCCCCCAACAGGAGAATTTGGGAAGAGGAAGCGCAGCAACTGAGCTTAGCGGATCGGCTGAGGGCCGGTGGCCTCGCCCCCGACGGGTTCTCGTACAAGGAGAACTTCATCATCCGCTGCTATGAAGTCGGAGTCAACCGCACTGCCACCATTGTAGCTGTCGCCAATCTCCTCCAGGTGCCCGCCTTTGCCTTGAAAACACACTGCGAACATGTTGGAGACAAAATTTCTGGAAAACCTGTGTGGGGACAAACTGCAAAATTTCTGGAAAACCTGTGTGGGGACAAACTGCAATGTTCGATTTATCGGGTGAACACTTCACTTCAACGATCTTTATCCACACAGTTTTTCCATGAAACTTCACCCATCTTTTGAAGAAAATCACCCCCAAAAATGAGATTCCAGAAATTTTGTCCCCAACCTGAATTAAAACTGTCAAAATCTACATTCTAATAACACTGCGAACATTGAATTATTTTATTTTATTTACATACAATTATTTATTTTATTTTTTATATGTGTACTGGGAAATTTGTTTGTTTATTTACTGGTGTGCAGGAGGTTGCATGCAACCATGTTCATAGCTTGGGATTCTCCACCGATGGATTCGCCACCACGCCCACCATGAGGAAGCAACACCTCATCTGGGTCGCTGCTCGCATGCACATCGAGGTCTACCAGTATCCCGCCTGGTAAGTACCAAATTAATTTTCCTCTTCAATGGGATTCCAACTCCTGACACAAGTCAATGGCCCTTGGAACCTCCTGTTATAAAATTTCAGCTCGTGAAGATGATAACAGGCCGAGCACCTTATTGTTTACCGATATCTAAGCTGTGTAAAGTGTTCATGATTTTGGGGGTGGAGAAGAATGAAGTAGAGATGCATGTACAATGGATTGATGCAGGGGGGACGTGGTGGAAATCGAAACATGGGGCCAAACTGAGGGGAAAATTGGGACAAAACGTGACTGGATTCTTAAGGATGCCACCAGAGATAACATTATTGGCCGAGCCACGAGGTAACATTAATTATATATGTATTTTCAATAATAATTATAAGGTTCCAATTATCGATTTTATCCTATGGAGCTGAAAGTATTGCAGAGTTTTTTGTGGATAATAATTTTTTAAAAATGTTTCTGAGATATCGTTCATTAAATTTATCAATCTAAGCTGAATGTATCTTAAATTTTTTATTCAAGAATATAATACTATTTTTAAATGTTTCTGAGATACAGTTAATTAAATTTATCAATTCTCAATGCAATTTGAGAGAGAACACAATTATGCCTCTCTCTCGGATATCGAGTGAGATCAACAATATTCACGTAAGCAACCAATTGCGAACTTGACCCCACAGGCTGTCACTGCATTCAACCATTCAACCACTTAAGCTAACCCACTACGATATACACAACAAAACTATTTTAGCATAAACCTATCAGCCCCTGAATTTGAAATTTGAAAACCATCAAGAGGAAGAATTTGTGTTGATATTAACATATTCAATAGTTGTTCTTGTTTGTTCATTTTCTGTTGACATTATTTTGAAACCTATTAGTTTTCTTTAAAAACTTTGTTTTGCTTAGGAGTGTGGGACTACGCATGGGTTTTAAACGGGTGACTTTAACATCAAGGATTGTCTTAACAATACGACCTTAACATCAAGGATTGTCTTAACAATACAACCAATGGTTGTCTATTCTATTCAGATTGTCTTAACAATACAACCAATGGTTGTCTATTCTATTCAGAGCCCTTTAGAGTTATTTAAATCAAATTGCAAAAGTTTTTAATCAGAATTTAATAAAAAATTGTGTATCCCTTTAGATGCTTTATTAAATTCAAAGTTTAAATGAATCTATGCTAATAGTGGCATATTCCACATCTATGTTTGTTTGTTTTCTGTTGACATTCTTTCGAGACCTACTCATCTATAAAACCTCTTTTCTTTAAAATCAAAATCCAGAATTCAAATTTAATAAGAACTCAATGAAAATGTGATTAAGAATGCCCTTTTTTTAACGTTTTTGTGTGATTGAATAGTTCAATCAAGAAATCTCCTAGTTCATTTTGATTTTGGGTGGGGTGAACAGTGAACCACAGAGAAATGGGACTTTGATGGGTAGCTTAACACCCCCAATGACCTCACCAGTGAACCGATGTCCCATTGGCTATATGGGATTTTTTAATAAAAGAGGTAGGTTAATTATGATTTCCTGGTGTGTGACCATTCATGGGTTTCTGGACACCGAGTTTTGCAAGCAGTATTTAGAGCAAGTAGAATGCATATGTTGGGTTAGCAAATATACACAAAGAAAAATGTTATCTAATTGCACAAGTGCCTATATTGGATTTCTTGATTTTTCATAATGACATATCGCCAATCGGGATTATGTTTTCTGTTTGTCAGCACATGGGTGATGATGAATCAGGATACCAGACGGCTTGCTAGAGTAACTGATGATGTGAGGGATGAACACATGATTCATTGCCCAAAATCTCCTAGGTATGTTGCCAGCTTGAAGCTCCTCAGTTAGTTTCTGCGTCACGGATAATGTTGGATGAGCAAAATTTCAGCTGTATGTATTTCCTTAAAGAATAACAAGGAGGGGTTTCATTCTCAGGTTTGCATTTGCAGAGGAAAATAATAACAGTTCCAAGAAGATACCTAAGCTTGCAGAGCCTGCACAACACTCAAGATCTGGTCTTATGGTAAGCAATGATGAATTGATTGTGCTGAAGGATGCATTGTGGCATTTTACAAAATTATCTGTGTGATATTTTTTTGGAGTTGCTATACAACATTCAATGCATTCATTCTCTATTGCAATGCCACGAGTGTATGTTATCTTGTATTTATCATAGCTTTAAAAACCGGAACTGGTAACTGACTGAAACTGTGTTCAGAGATTTTTTCTTTTGGCCTTGGATGTTAGGAGTATCCCTTGCTCCTTCCTCTCCCCGAGGATCGTGCAGCCAGATTCCCCGATAGCTCTAGAGGGTTCGGACAGTGACTTGCCCTTGTCGCTGTCGGTTATTAGACTCGGGCATTCTTGACATCATGGACCTCATGTTCAGCGTTCTCTCTCCATGGGCTCTTTACTGGGCCACAACTACGGTTTTATGCATGCTCATGTTTATGTGGATGTCCTATTGTTTGCATTTTTCATTACCGCATTTTGCATATATATATATATATATATATATATATATATATTTCCCCACATTTTACTCTTACTGGATGTATCCTCTAATCCCATTGACCTACTTTTGTGGTCATTCATTGGACATCAATAAAATTATCTTATCTTAAAACTGGTTTTTGAACCGGAACTAGATTGACCTACTTTTGTGGTAATTTTTGATGGACATCAATAAAATTATCTTATCTTATCTTATCAAACTGGTTTTTGAACTGGAACTAGAAAAACCAGACTGGTCGGATCTCAATGAACCAGTCTTTAAAAAAATACATGAAATAATTAATTTTGAAGGAAAAAAATATTTCTAATATTTAAAAACATGATTCCAAACCATTAGAAACAAAATATGTAAAGTTTGCTCATTTATATACCATGTAAGGGTGAATATATCAAAATGGCATTGAGAGCAATACATATCAACAACAAAATACATAATCAATGAGGCTCTAAATGGCCTCTAGAGTTCAAAAACAATGCTACAAGCTATTGGGCCACTGGCCTACTACAAGTCTACATATCAGTGATCAATATGATCACTCCTCATCGAACTCATCACCACTACTAGACATGGGATCATCAACAGGAGCTACATAATGTCATAAACATCATTTGGTTCATAGTCTGAGGACTTCTTAGATTCCTTTGCAACCTTAGTAGTAGCAGTAGCAGTAGCAACAACAAAATTAGACCTGACAGAAGCACGAGTTGGTTGAGTTGCATGACTATTGCTTCCCATTGGTTGTTTTCCTTTGTTTGATTCACCCATTGGTTCTAGTTCAATTGGCACTACCAAATTTGCATTGGGATCAACCTCCCTAACTCCAAATGAGATGTGTGAGGCAAATGAGAGGGGATGTATGATTTTATAGGTTTGGAGGGGTTGTTTTTGGAGGGAAACAACCCTTTATTTTCCAAAAAACACTCACAACCATCCTAAACCGCTCTATGTGGGTCTGTGCCCACGCATGTGCGAGTTGTCAATAACCTGGCGGGATTAAAAAAATTAGCCGATTCATATTGGTTCATGCCGGTTTGGTACCAAACTCGGGTCTACCTAAGCCCAGATCGGGGTCATTGGCCTTGTTGACCTCGAAGCTTAATGAATTTGTTGGTTCATCGGGTAGCAGTTCAACTCGGCCGGGTTTTAAAGCTATGGTATTTATAGCACAATTTTTAACCAAGGAAACATTTTCTTTCTGCAAATTATGGGTTCATGCAAACTCCTACATAATGTAGATGGTATGACATTGCTTTTATAACAATGTCAGAGAACTTTCATGTAGATTTAGATTTGATTTTATCATGAGTTGGTGAAGCTTAGGTTTAAACTTTATTTCATGCTTATCAGGCACAAATGTAGCAAATTATCCACCTTGGTGATGACATATGAATGCATTACATAGATTTATGCCATACAAAACACTGGTTAAGCAAAAATCCCCTATCAATTCGCTGCTCTGCATGCAAACAATTTTGTTGCAGTTGGCAAAACCTCATGCAAAAAATTGTGATCCCGATGATCTTTTGCCTATTATTGAAAAATTGGCATCCAACTGCGTTATTTGTTAAAAATATAAATTAGAGATTAGGATCAAAATATATCCCACACGTGATTAGGTGGGGAACATAAGTGTGAAAATTCGATTACCCGAATCACAACTGCAGTTGATTAAGTTCCTTCTATTTGTCAATTACTGAACAGATTATTTACTGTTTCCTACAGTAAACATTGAAGCTAATACACTGCAGTCTTCAACAATTAAATTATAAGCGAAATAAGAAACTGAGCAAGAAAGGAATACACAACATATTACACCGTTATTTTTGGACAAATGTCCTCGGAAAACCCAATGCAGGAAAACCAATGCATCAACTTCAAGGGTTTTATATTATTAAGTAGTATTTTCTGAATACAACTCTAGATGCCCTCCCGACAATCCCGTTATAGAGAAATACAACTGGCAGAGAAGAATTGTGAGATTACCTCACTCTACCTAGCAAATCCCTGCTGTTTCGGCAGTTGAATCAATTGTCCTCGGCTACAACTACGTTGCCCTTGCGCAGTAACTGCATGGGCCTGCATGGATCTCTCTAAGGCTTTGCGTCAACTCAACTGGGAAACGTCTTGCCTTTTGGAGCAGTTTCCAACCTTCCCGACTCAGAAATGTTAGCTCCTTTGCAAAAATCGGACTTCTGTGTGGGTGACTGAGCTGCCTTTGCGTGAGCCCTTCTAGCTCAACGCCAAGCTCAATGTGGGCCCTTCTGGCTCAACGTCAACCCCTCTGGTGTCTCTCTGCTTCTCTCTGCTGCGTATCCTGGGCTTTGGAGAAGATACCCCAACCCAACTATCCCTGCTCCTCAACTCAAAGAAATCTCCTCGATCAGAACTTCCTCCTGAGAATTTATCACTTCAAAAATTCGATCTCTTGATCTCTCGATGTGTTTTCCAAACAACCCTCAAGCTTCCATAAATAATATTCTCGTTGACATTCAACGACCTAGATTAAAAGCTAATCAATGACTAAGATCATTTTAGCTTGATCCTTGTCTTCTTCTAGAAGTTACACCCACAATTAGATTAATACCCATTAATATTTTTAATTTCATAAGTTTAGACTTAGAGTCCCATTAAAAAATATTAATTATTTTAATAAAATTGTTTCTGGGTGGAATTTCCCAAAACGCTTTCTGGGTTCTTGGGAATACATGTGCCCAAGCTTTCCTACAAAATTTGAGGCCTAGAGCACATCCGATGCTACCCCAAATCAACACTCCCTCTTAGTGAGGAATGTGCTCTAGCAAAATACGTTGCTGCATATTGCTCTGACTCTGAAGCATTGTCCTTTGCACTGCCGATATCTAACATGTTGTCCACCAACTACTGGCGTTGCTGCTGCAACTGTACTACTGCTGATACTACCACTGCCAACACTTCATCTGTACTACAACTCCCTCTCAAGTGTTGCATTTGTGTTGCCTCTAGCACTGCCACTGCCAATTGCCACTGCACTACAAACTGTTGCTGCTACTCCATCAACAATGGAAAAACATCCAAAATTATTGAACTAACTGTGTTCAATATGATACCACGTGAATGTTGGAACCTGACTACTGCTAGTCTCTGCACTGACCCTTTGAATCTACTGTGTTGCTGCTGACCTCTGCTCTGTGCCATCTGCACTGCTTCCAACTCTGCTCTGCTTTATTCAGTCTCTAGCGCTCCTAGCTACTGCAACTGTAACCCTGACACTCCTCGGCACTATCTGACACTAGTCCATCCTGCTACTGCTGATCTGGGCTCCCGTAGCAAGGTATTGATCTGAGAGGTGGACTCCTCAAGGATCCTGCCCATCTGCAGCTCTTTTGAACTACAACTCTAAATCAACCCACCTCCCTCCTGGAGGTATCTTGACTGTCATGGCGAACTCCTCTTCTTCGATCTTCATGGGCGCAACCTTCGGATCGTGTTTCTCATCCTTGTCCTTCTTCTTGAGAGGGCACTGAGTAGCATAGTGACCCATCTCACCACACTTGAAACACTTGATCTTCGAGACGTCCTTCTTATGTCTCCGTTGCTCCTGCTGTCCCTTCAATGTAAATGCTGCATTATCCTCCTCCTCCTTGGGCTTCAACCCACTGCTATTGCTGCTTTCGTCAAGTTCGACCTTGACCAAGTCTCTCCTCACCTCCTCTTGTTTTAGAGCTACCCACATCTCATCCCAATTCGGCAATGCTGCTTTGCCCAGGATACTTTGGACAAAGACTTGCCACTCATCTGCTCCTGCTGTCCCTTCGATGCAAGTGTTGCATTATCCTCCTCCTCCTTGGGCTTCGACCCACTGTTGCTACTGCTTTCGTCAAGTTCGACCTTGACTAAGTCTCTCCTCACCTCCTCTTGTTTTAGAGCTGCCCACATCTCATCCCAATTCGGCAATGCTGCTCTACCCAGGATACTTTGGACAAAGACTTGCCACTCATCTGAGATAGAATTGAGGGCCAGTCTAACCAACTCTGAATCCTAAGGTGTATGCCTTACAGCAGACACTCATCATGGGTTTCCTTCAGCTTCGTGAGGAATGGATCCACTCGCTCTCCCTTTTGCATTTGAACAGATCTCAACTTCTGCTCTAAGTACATCTTTCGCTGCTCAGAATATCCTTAATATAACTTGGCCAAGGCATCACACATTTCATTAGCAATTCCTCTGCTAGCAACGTGGCACACCACGTGATCCTTGACTCCATCCAGGATCATCCTCTTAGCCTTCGCCATCTCTGCCTTGTACTTCTTTAGCGGATCTGGGTTTGCAAGTTCAGCCACCACGTTGTCGACGTATGTCTTTAGGGCATGCTCATCTAGAAGGAATCACATTCTAGCCTTCTAGATGACATAGTTGGATGCTTCGTCCAACTTGTCTTGATCCCTCAAGCCACTAGTTGCCATATCTGCCAAAAATAGAAAGTCGAATGACCTCCTCTCTCCTCTGTGCTGCTATTGGGCTAGCCTTATGCACTCCCTGCTGGAGCTAGTAAAACTGCTGCCCCTTGCTGCTGCTAAGCTCTAAAGAATTCGAATTCCTTGGTGAGGAATTCTCCGAGGAAGAAACTCCCTCAGTTGTGCTTCTCCTCTTTCTTCTAACATCTTTCAGCCCAACAATCTGCTTGTTGAAAATCTGCGTCCCACCAGTTCTTACGCTGAGGCTTCAGCGTTGCTCCCTCTGCCCCGACAAAAAAAATTCGAATTGAAAGCCTTTCTCTCTATTGACTCACTTGGAGAGAGATTGCCTTGAAAATCTTCCCTCCTGGCTTGGACTGCGCAAACCCTTTGGGGTTTCGAACTGCTGTCTTTTGCAACTTTTTTGAACTCCCTCTTCTGCTTAGCGCTGGATATACTGACTGTACTCTTCTTGCTTCACCTGCAGCTCTGATACCATGTGAAAATTTGATTACCCGAATCACCACTACAACAACTGATTAAGTTCCTTCTATTTGTTAATTATTGAACAAATTATTTATTGTTTCCTACAGTAAACACCGAAACTAATACACTGCAGTCTTCACCAATTAAATTATAAGCGGAAACAAGAAAGCAAGAAAGAAATACACAACACATTACACCGTTATTTTTGGACAAATGTCCCTGGAAAAACCCAATGCAAGAAAACCAGTGCAACAATTCTGAGGGTTTTATATTATTAAGCAGTGGTTTCTGAATACAACTCTGGATGCCTTCCCGACAATCCAGTTACAGAGAAATACAAATACAACTGAAAGATAAGAATTGTGAGATTACCTCACTCTACCCGGCAAATCCCAGCTGTTCCGGCGGCTGAATCAACTATCCTCGGCTACAACTACGCTGCCCTTGCGCAGTAACTGCATGGGCTTGCGTGGAGCTCTCTGAGGCTCTGTGTCAGCTCAACTAGGAAACATCTTGCCTTTTGGAGCGGTTTCCAGCCCTCCCGATTCAGAAATGTTAGCGCCTTTGCAAAACTCAGACTTTTGCATGCGTGACTGAGCTGCCTCTGCATGAGCCCTTTTGGCTCAACGTCAAACTCTGCGTGGGCCCTTCTGGGTCAACGTCAACCCCTTTGGTGTCTCTCTGCCTCTCTCTGTTGTGTATCCTGCCTCTCTCTGTTGTGCATCTTGGGCTCTGGAGAAGATACTCCAACCTAACTATCCCTACCCCTCAACTGCAAGAAATCTCCTCAATTGGAACTTCCTCCGGAGAACTTCTCACTTCAGAAATTTGATCTCTTGATCTCTCTGTGTGTTTTCCAACTGACCCTCAAACTTCCTTAAATAATCTTTTTGTTGACATCCAACGACCCAGATTAAAAGCTAATCAATGGCTAAGATCATTTTAGCTTGATCCACATCTTCTTCTAGAAGGTTATACCCACAATTAGATTAATACCCATTAATGTTTTTAATTTCCTAAGTTTAGACTTAGGGTACCATTAAAAAATATTAATTATTTAAAAAAATTTCTTTATGGGTGGAATTTCCCAAAATCCTTTCTGGGTTCTTTGGAATACATGTGCTCAATTCTCTCCGCAAAATTTGAGGCCTAGAGCACATCCGAAGCTACCCGAAGTGAACAATAAGTACCCTAATATGCAATACAATTTCACATGATGATTATAATGGGATACATGACCAACATTGGGATTTGTTGTGTCAAAGAGTTTTCGTCACCCACTTGGGACGACAAGCATCCCCAGTAAAAGAAGATATAGTTTCATATAGAGCATCTTGAAGAGACTCAACAACTGCAACCTTGTCATCATATTTTGAAGAACCATTTAAACTTGGCAATAATAAAACATCAATAGGAGAAATAATACCAGATTCAGAGGACGCGGGAGAATTTGATCGTGAAGAGGGAAACTTCTCTTCAAAGAAAGCATCACTTCCAGTGATTATATCTGTTATGAACTCAATACTTAGAATTGCATGACAAATCAACATACACATAATGTGCACCAAATATGAGTGTGGATTGTTGACGCCTAAATCCACACCTAAGGTTAGCGTGGAGAAAATCCCTAACTCCACTTGGTGTGGCCTTGGGGGCAAGCCGTGAGTTGGGGTTGTCACCCAATTCCTAACTTCTCCATCTAGATTCGCTCCTAGTCGAAGCCAAGGGGGGTGGACCCTAAAAGAAAACTAGGGTTTGGTTAGCCTAAGCTAAACAAGTTCTAGGAGTTAAATTGATTTACAGGGAACAATCCACCATTGATAAGATAAATCATATCATGAAACTTAAAGCATATAAATGATAACCATGAGCATTAATCATTTAAGTATCCTACTCATCCATAAACCATAAATAAAATGACGATGAACAAATGAATAAGATACTTGACAAATAAAAATATATGAATAAGGAGACAAGTACTTGACAATTCCTACCTTGGAATACCACATCCTCGAGGAATTTCCTCTACGACCACTCTTATCTTGGACGCCCTACCTCATCCTCAAAGAGTGTCGGATGCCAGATGCTTACCCAATCCTCCATTCTTTCTTCACAAAGTGAAGACAAGAATGATATGTCTATCTCTCCCTCTCAACTAGGGAGGATATATCAACCAAACCAAGCTTGTCTCTCAAGTACACAAACTTCTTGTTAGGAAGAGATTTTGTCAAGTTGTCAGCGACCTGTTCATTAATGGAGATATATTGTAGCTGCAACACTCTATCCTGCACCAACTTTCGAATGTAGTGATACTTGTTATTTATGTGATTTGTCTTTCCATGAAACACTGGGTTTTCAAATGACCTTATAGAACTTGTGTTATCACAATGTATCACTGTAGGGTCCATTGGTCCTTCAAACAAGTCGGACAACAACTTCCTCAACTAGACAACTTCTTTGCTTACTTCACAAGATGCAATATATTCAGCCTCATCACTACTCAAAGCAACCAATTCTTGCTTTCTACTCATCCAGGAGACCATGGAGGATCCCAAACTAAACATCCTCTAGTAGTGCTTCTTCCATCCTTCTCACTGCCTCCCCAGTTGGAATCTATATATCCAATCAAGTGACATCATTCCTCTTATCATACTTCAGGTAGTAGTGGAGTGTTCCTTGCAGATATCTCATTATATGCTTGGCTGCTATCCAATGATCATGCTTGGGCTCTACCTGGAATTGATTGAGAACTCTTATTGCAAAACAAATGTCTGGTTGAGTATTTACCAAGTACATCAGTGAGCCAATCAATTGTCTATACCTGGTCAGATCCACCGGGCTTGATTCAAAACTTCTTAGCCTCTTCAAGTTTGTGATCATGAGGGTTGTCATAGGTTTGCAATCCATCATGTCAAACCTTTTTAGCATCTCAATCACATACTTTCATTGACCTAAATAAATCTCATCAGGTCCTTGCCAAACTTCCAACCCCAAATAATAATGCATCAGCCCTAGATCCTTCATATCGAATTCTACTGCTAGTTGCTTCTTGCACTCTTGAATATGACCTTCCACACTTGTCATGAGAGGATCATCCACATATAAAAGAATGATTACATGCTTATCCTTCACAATCTTGATGTAGAGATTAAGATCAACAAAACTCTTCGAGAAGCGCAATCTTTGTAGGTATGCATCCATCCTTGCATACCATGCCCTTGGTGTTTACTTAAGGCCATACAATGCCCTTTTTAACCTGCAAACATAAGTTTCTTTCTCTTTTACTTCAAATCCCAAGGGTTGCTCTACATAGACTTCTTCATCGATAGTGCCATTCAGGAATGCAGTGTTGACATTCATTTGATGGATGTTTCATCCCATCAATGCTGCCAAAGAGACCAGTGAACATATAGTTGTATACCTAGTTGTAGGTGCAAATGCCTCTTCATAATCGATGCCTCCTTGTTGAGAGAAGCCCCTAGCCACAAATCTTGCCTTTATACTTATCAATACTTCCATCTGTTGCATGTTTGATCTTGTACCACAGATTTGTCCTCAGGCTTACGTATGATCTCCCAAACTCCATTTTTCATTATCGATTGATATTCTTCATTCATGGCATCTTTCCATTCTTGATGTTTGACAACCTCTTCAAAGGTGGATGGTTTTGCTTCTATTAACTTCGTCATATATGCTGCATACCTTGAATATCTTTTGGGCTTCTTACTTTCCTAGAATATGCCTTTGGCTGCTCCATGTCCCTCTACATCTAAAATAGTAGATTTCAACCAATTATGTCTCTTTCTACTTTCATGGATGACCACAAGTTGCACGATTTCGCTGGGACCTTCATCTTCATGATTTGTATCTTCTTCCTCCCTAGTACATTCCTCTTCAAATATTGGAAGTTCTTCGTCATCAGAGTCCATCGGGAGGTCTTTTGATTTCTTAAATGCAACACTTTCATCAAATATCACATCTTGACTAACTTCTATTCGGTGTCCTTCCTTTATGTAGATCCTATATGACTTCGAAGTATTACTATAGCCAACAAATGTTCCCTTCATGCTTGTAGGATCTAACTTCTTTTTCTTATCCTTCAGAATGTGAATATAGACAGGATATCCAAATATTCGGTGATGGTCCATGCTTGGTTTCTTTCCAGTGAATGCTTCTTCAGAAGTCATGTTGTGTAGTGATCTGTGAGGACTTCGATTTTGGATATATACAACAATATTTGTTGCTTCACCCCATAAAAATTTTGGCAAACCTTGATCATGTAACATGGCTTTTACACTGTCTTCAATAGATCGATTCTTTCGTTCTGCAACTTCATTTTGTTCGGGATTACATGGGACTATGAGCTACCTCTTAATCCCAACCTCCTTACAGAAAGTTGTGATTTCCTTTGAAGTGTGTTCTCCTCCATTGTTGGACCTTAGTATCTTTATTCTTCTTTTTGTATGGTTCTCCACTTTAGCTTTGAATTTTTGAAATTTGTTGAATACTTCATCCTTGAATTTCAGCAAATAAACCCAAGTTTTCCTTGAATGATCATCAATGAATGTCACATAATATAGATGACCTCCAAGAGACTTTGTAGACGTAGGACCACAGATATCAGAATGAATGAGATCTAGAATTTCTTTTGACCTTTAAGCACTACTTCCAAATAACACATAATATAGATGACCTACAAGAGACTTTGTAGACACAAGACATCAAACATCAGAATGAATGAGATCCAGAATTTCTTTTGACCTTTAAACACTACTTCCAAATGGTCTCTTGACATTTTTACCCAATTCACATCCCTTGCATACTCCATGATCCTCCTTGAGTTCAGGGATGCCATTCACCATTGAATTTAGAGTTGGTAAGATTTTGTAGTGAAGGTGACCAAACCTTCCATGCCAAAGCTCACATGAACTTACTTCAATGTGAACCAAAGCATGAGAGAGGGGAGTCAATGATCTGTAGAGTCTTCTTTCACGAATTCCAATCATCTTTACATTTTCGATGCTAGAGTTTTTATCCCATACTACAACTTTTCCATCTATAAAAACGACTCTATCTCCCTTATCTTCTAGACATGAAATAGAAAGTAGATTCTTTTGCAAACCTGGAACAAATAGGATGTTGTTGAGATGAATATTTCCTCCATTCTCTAGCTCCAACGAGGTTGATCCAATTCCTCTTACAGGGTAGCTCTTCTTGTCACCAAGCTCAACGGAATAAAAATATTTTCCTCTTGATAAGGTCTTTAGTTACTTGTGCTCACCAGTCATATGTCTTGATGCTCCACTGTAAATTACCCAAATATTCTCATCTTCAAATGTGCTGGTAAGTGCTGAGAATAATCCATCGTCTTTTATAGATGTCTTGGTCATACTATTCTTGATGGATAAAAGGAGATTCCATAGTGCTTTGATACCCTTCTTGAGATGACTTACTACCATAGAACACTTCTTTAAAGACTTCTTCAAGAAAGTAGTGATCTTCATCATGCCCTTAGCCAACGTTAGCTTTGATACCATGTTCAAAAATCTATAGGGCAATAGTTAGGATAATTTCTCTTAAACTTGATAACTGCTTGTGATGTCTTTTTACTTTTTCTTACTTACTAACTTTTTCTCGTATTATTATCTTATTCTTATTATCAAACAACTACCAAAACAAGATCAACAGTACACAAGAACATAGGATATAGGCTGCAAGCCCGGGCCAAAACCAAAATCTCTCCACTTGAGAGTAAAACCCACAAATCTCTTCTCTTCTTATAGATTCTTCAAATGAGGAATTCCAAGACCTCTAGACCAAGACCAATAACCTTCCAAGACCAAGTCCGACGTACTTGATGATGTGCTTTCCTTGTCCAAGTCAAACCTAGTCAAATCTTTTCTAGCAACACAACTTCGACCCCCAGCTACAAAATTTCAGCCTCTATTGTAGGTCTGAAATTTTCAACCCCCAGTAAGCTGCTAACTTCACATGTGTGAGCAGATTAGGGCTTCCAAAGCTTCTTTTGACCTTTGCTTGGGTTTCTTCTTCTTCTAGGGCTTGAGGATGACCTAGTAGACCTTCCTTCGACCTTCTTTTGGCAATTTCTCCAAGTTCGATCTTGCTACAACAAACCCTGGCCTCCTTCCCTCGCACATGTGAAAAGAGAGAAAACAACCCAAACACTTGTCCTTTTCGTCCTTCCTTCTTTGCCACCTTTCTTCTCCTTCTCCTTCGTTTAATTGATGAGAGGATGAATGATGTCTCTAGAAGGTCAAGTTCTCTCCTATATATAGGCTTCCAAGGTGTATGAAGCACCCTAATTAGGCCAACTTCTTAGTTGCCAGGCCGACTTGGTCTTGGAGGGTTTTTTGACTCTTTTAAATACAAAAATAATTCTTTTTACAGGTTACAATGTGCCCGATGGGTTCTTCTTCAAATGACAATGACTCTTTTGACATCTTGCCCTAGGACAAATCCTAGAAGCACTCAATGAGTGCTTGACCTCTAAAATAAAAGACCTTGAGCATGAAACCCATGCTACAAAAATAATGATAATTTTCTTTCATTTTACAATATACACAATTCAAAAGTACATTTCATATTTATGAAGACCGAACCTAGTTACACATTTTTCAACACAAGTGTCTCTAAGCTCAAGAAGGAGGTTAATCAAGGACAACCCTATTAGGTGGTTTCACCCTCTAAGGGAGTGATAGGTCCATGGTATATCTATTAGATGGCAAGTGTATATGAAATAATGATGGAACGAAGTGGGGCAACAGGGAAGGCTCTAAACCACATGCCATGGTACAAGGGTAGCTATAATGAGGGAGGCCCACACTTGGGTGTATAAATGTAGGAGGGAGCAATTGTGGTACATGAGTCATCTCGACCTTTTTTTTTGCATCCTTCTTCATATGCCATTTTGCCTTTTATTGATTTTTTTTTTTCTTTTAACTGCTTGGGGCTCCAGGGAATGAGAGCACGATGTGAATGATATAGGAGTGGATACCCCCTTAGGGTAGGGTAGTTCATCACCCACTAGGGGTTGGGACAATCATGGGTTCCCTAATGATGCAGGGGCTCATATAGGGCCCTAGGAACCAGCGTGATGGCCATGATGATAGGGGTAGAGCTCATGTTTGGCTTTTGCCCACGTGCTAAATTTGTATGTCCTGACCGTCTTTTGCATTTTGTGGTACATTTCTTGTTGTAAGTGGCCAAATTATGCTTTTAACTTTCTTTTTAGTAGCATCAACCTCCAGGGCATCATTTCAGGCCCAACCAAAATGTGGACAACGGGAGGGGGAGGCTAACTCCTTGTGGACCCAATGGACAAATGTGGATCCGGATGGGAAAGATGTGAAAAGGGGCTATAATGATCAAAGAGGAGTGATGTATGTGGTGTCAGGAAAAGGGACCACAACCAAAATCAAGATTTTTGATGTAGTGCCACTCCTAAAGCTAGTAGCCAATAAAGGAGATCTCATGGGACTAGGATACAAGCTTAACCACCAAGTTGGACAGGGGGACAAGAGTACAGACCAAGCCTGTTCTTTTCACCGAATCCCCCCACTAATCCATGCCCAGATGTGTCCATGATAAGTAAGCAAAAATCCCAAGTACATAATGAAAGCCATACCTTTGAGTTTCTGAAGACCCACCTTCAAACATATGATCATAACAGATAGGCAAGGGCACATAATGGTTGGCTCAAGTGGCGGAGATGGTGGCACATCGAGCTATGTAGTGGTTGTTAGCTGCCGGCTGAAGACAATTTAGGAGAAAAAATTATCCTATGGGTATCACTCACTGGTGGTGGGTAACACTCCATACTCCAAAAAGGCACTCAAGGATCAGGTGCAACCCATCAAAAGTATCTCCATGCCAAGACATTATGCCCGAAAAGTGCCCTATGTCATCTTCACAAGACGAAAATGGGTGGTATGGCATCAACTAGCTCAAGCATTGGGGCTCTAAGGTGATGTACAAGCCCTCCCTTGTCATCTCAAGGTTGAACATCATCATCTAGGCTTTGGATCAAGTGACGCCTATCAAACAATGTCAAGGCCAGCCTGGGGGCATCCTAGGTCTCTTGGGAACATTATCAATATCTCCAACACTAAGCATCATGGGCTTAGTGTTCAAACATCTAGGGGTTCCTCTAGGTGTCAAGTGCCATGTGAAGCTATCAAATAGCCCAACGCTCTGCTCTAGGTAGGCAATGATGCACCATCAAAGTCAATCTCTGTGTGTGCTTTAGATAGTATAGCTTCTATTCCTCTACTAAGGAGGTGGGGCAATCAGCTGTAGAAGCCTCTGCTAATATGATGTGGGCCACCTGACAAAACCTCCTCAAGATCAAATGTAAGGTAGCTAAAACCATAGATGCATCACAATGGACCATAAGTTGGGGGCACACCAATACTTATACAAAGATCACCATCAAATATCTAACTAGACCAAGTCTTGTATAGGTGTTCCCTCTCTAATGTTTGGGATGGCTAGTTGGACAAGCCTATTAGGTGTTTCAACCCCCAAGGGAAAGTGGCAAGTATCGGGTCAACCCATCAATCCATAGGTGCAAGTGTAAATGGTATTGGAGTGGAAAAGACTTCAGGGCCCATGTGCCATAGTCAAGTGACCAACTAATGGTGGTCCAACATCCTGGGTGTATAGATGTAAGGAGGGAGCAATCATGGAGGCATGAGTTACCCCTTTCCTCAACTTGCTTTTTCCACCTCTCTGGTGTGTCTTTTACTTCTTTATGATAATGCTTTGATATGGGTGCATAGTTTAGGAACTCGAGCTTGCATTTGAGAGATTTAGCATTTATTACCCCTTAAAAAGAGGTGGTTTATTGCACATCAAGGTTGGGACAATACAAGGTTTCTTTTTTATGTGGGGAGCCTCAAGTGCTCTAGAAACTAGGTGATGGCTAATGAGAGGGGTAGAGCTCATGCTAGGCTTTTGTCCACGTATTAATTTCAGTCCTAGCCATCTTTTGCATTCTTCCATTTTCTTTTATTGTGATTTTCTTTTCTTTTATCATTTTTTTAGTTGCATCAACCTCTCGGGCAATGCTTTCTGGCCCAGACCCAAGGATGAGGATGACAAAGTGCCAATCCCCATGATCAATGATCACCTACCTGAAGAATGGATGTTGAATAGAGGGAATGATGGAAAGTAATAAGCATGCTACTTCAATCAAAGCCTCCCCAGTAGTGCCCTTCCTATAAACCAAAAGACCTCAAAGGAGGTTCCACTAGACTAGGATTAAAGACTAACCAGCGAGGTGAAGTGAGGGAACAAGAATATAGTCAAGATCGTTCAATCATCCAGATCGCCCCTTGATTCATATTAATATGTCCCAAACAATAAGCAAAATCACAGGGTTGCAAAATGGTAAAAGTACGTGCCGATGGATGACCCACCTCCTTCAAGGAGGCATGCCAGATGGGAGAAAGAAATTTAACCAGAGCATATATATGTGGAGGGTCCCTGGCATCATGTCAAGTAGGGCTGTTGGCTGGCTGGCTCTGCTAAAAGGAGAAAAATTTCTCCTGTGGGTTATCCATTATTTTGTGGGTAATAGGACTCGTACAATATGAAGGGTAACAGGACCAAACTAGATTCCGCACAAAATTAGGAGGGTAACATAATTCCCTAAATATGAAATACAGTTTCACATAATGATTTATAGTATGCTTTTTTGAAGGGGCAGATGCCCCGGCTCCCTTGTCCCTCATTGAGGGGGTTGGGATATCTTTTTTTTTTTTTTTAAAACCCTCGATGAGGTCCAAGGGGAACTATGGCAAAAAAGTCAATAACATAAAGTGTACCCCCTTCATGGTATTGGACCGGGGGGAGGTATGGGTGGCTGGCCTTAGCCAACTCAAATCCTTACTAAGCAGAGCCCAGGTCCAATACCATGAAGGGGGTACACTTTAAGGTATTGACTTTTTTTCCATAGGCCCCCTTGGACCTCATCGAGGGTTTAAAAAAAGAAAAAATACCCCCACTCGAAGAGGGTCAAGAGAAAAAAAAAGATATCACGAACCCCTCGATGAGGGACAAGGGAGCCGGGGCATCTGCCCCTTCAAAAAAGCATACTATAAAATTTAAAAAAATGCCATAGGCCTCCTTGGATCTCATCGAGGGTTTTAAAAAAAATACCCCCACTCGAAGACGGTCAAGAGAAAAAAAAAGAAAAAAGGATATCTCGACCCCCTCGATGAGGGACAAGGGAGCCGGGGCATCTGCCCCTTCAAAAAAGCATACTATAAAATTTAATTCTTACTAAATTTTATAATATGCTTTTTTGATGGGGCAGATGCCCCGGCTCCCTTGTCCCTCATCGAGGGGGTCGGGATATCTTTTTTTTTTCTCTTGACCCTCTTTGAGTGGGGGTATTTTTTTTTTAGACCCTCGATGAGGTCCAAGACCCCTTTATCTAGAATTAGATCTAAGTTGACTAGGTCTAATCCTAAAAGACATGATCACTTGGATCACCCATTAATAATACATTAACAATAAATTACTTTAATATACATTAATGACCACTAAGAGGCTACTAAGTCAAGATGTATATTAACAATAAATTACTTTAATATACATTAATGACCACTAAGAGGCTACTAAGTCAAGATGTATATTAAGGTTAATGCTATTCTCTAAGTAAGAATTTATGGTTCATTTTGCATTTTTGCTGCTTGTTCGGTGTTAGGGAAGGAGAAATTCAATTCAGCGTGCAGATAGTAGTGGGCAATAAAGCAAAGTAATTATCTGTTGTTTCAAGTTTATTTTTCAATTTAATTTAAAAAATATGCATTTTTCTGTTTTTGATGAGCTCTACTGTTCCCCAACTCGACAATTTTAGACCCTGGCTGAGTCAGTGCTGAGTTTGATTTCTGCAATACTGGAAAACATTCATTTAAAGCCCTTTAATATGGGCCTAATCTTTTTGTTTGAATCTTATATATCCATCCTAGATTATATTTTTCTACATGTCCGTAGGCATTTCGTTTTCTTTGCATAATGTAAAATGTTATAATTTTTGCAGTTATTCCTTATCAACTTATTACTTATTAATGTATTTTTAGTGCCAACGAATTTCATTGTTCTTATGATTATGCAGCCAAGGAGATCTGATCTGGATATGAATCAGCATGTGAATAATGTGACATACATTGGATGGGTTCTTGAGGTTTGTATTGTCCTTGTATTTTGGTCAGTGGTTTGCATGTTCGCAGTTTGAATACCTCGTTTGCGTGCAACTTAGCAAATTCCATACATAGCATAGCATCTTACCTGTGTTTTCCCTTCCTTGAAAATGAGCACAAAGATACACACACATGGTCATTTGCTCTAGCTATCATTTTATGTAGCCATGGAACTATTTGAGGTTGTGAATTAGTGTAAACTCTTTTCAGTTTCATACTGTATGACTAATGAAAATATGATGGCTATATTCCCTTTGCACAAAGATTGCTATTTTAAAAATCTAAATGCTAAATTCTTTTACTTGGCCATGACAGAGCATGCCACAAGAAACTTTGGATACACATGAGCTAGAAATGATAACTCTTGATTATAGGCGAGAATGCAACAAAGATGACATTGTTGAGTCTTTGACGAGCTTAGTATCTGAAACATCTGACACTAATCAAGTTGAAAATAGTACTTTTGCATCTAGTGGAAATGCAACTTCCACAAATGGAGTTGCAAAAGTTACAAGTCCAGGGAAACTCTCATTGAGTAGTGAGGGCTTGGAATTTTTACATGTGCTAAAACAGGCTGAGAGTGGTTTTGAGATTAATAGAGGTCGAACTAAATGGAGGAAACTTGGACGGTAATTTATGAAATACCATTTTTTATTCAAAAGGTCTCCATTCCCTAAGGTATGTCTCCATGAAAAGTACAAATTTATATTTAGCTTGGTAAGTAACTAGTGTTCAGTGGATTAGAAGTGTGATGCTTTTAGCTTTTAGAAATAGCTTTGAGTTGCCTCATGGGCATAAGAGGCCTATATATTCCAGAGTGCTCATAGTTTGGGAAGAGCTGCTTCACTTTGGAAGGACTAGAAAATGCTTCTGGTGTGCTACTTTGCCCATTTTATTGTAAGTGGTGCTTCTGTGGGGTAGATATTATCGACTATTAGCATTTAGGCAGGAAATGCATTGGGAAATCTTCAAGTTTTTTCCATCGAGTTGTATGGATTGCTATTGAGCTGAAACTTTTAAATTGTAATTTTAAAAAGCACTGAAAATATTGTTATTTGTAATTTTTAGACAACTACATTAAGGGATGAAGAGCTAGCTTTGATCTGTTTTATATTGAGTGGTGTTATATCTTACAGCTTTTTCTGTGTAGTTGTATGGATTGTCATTAACTTGAAAAGCTTAAAATAATAACCTTAGTGTAGTGGATATGATAATATTATAAAATGTGCTCTTCTTAAGAAAAAGGGATATATAGTCGTTTGGCAACTTTCCATAGTTTTCAAACTAACAAGATGAATATTATAATTAATTAGTTTCTGGAAATTCCTGTTTTACTACGAATTGAACTGACTGCTTCTTCGAAAATCCAGTGCTTTGTCTCTTTCAACTGCTCAACATTACTAATTTTATGGTTTGAGGGTTTCTTAGTAAATTAATAGATCTTTTTATTAGTTTCTTCAAAATTTATACCCATTGCAGTCGGATAATTTTTGTGCAGGGAAGTTACAGTGTCATGTAATTGTGTCTGCTTGCAATAATGCAATAAGGGATTACCCTTTAACCTTTGCAATCCTCGAGTTCAAAGTACAGAATAAAATGGTACTTTTGGTCAGGAAGCTGCATTGTTTGGGAATTTGCAGCTACAAATGTATATGGTTCTACTTCTGGTTAATTTGAAGCTTTTGGAAGTAACAAGCCATTTTTACAAATCTCAGCTAGAATGGAAATATGTTTATCTAAGTGAATGATTTTCTTCAGCATTATTGATTTAAGGTCTCATGATACTAAGAGACATTTGGTGCTGTTTATCTTTCCTTCATATTTGGGTAGAGCATGTTAACCACCCATGTGGGTAACCTCCAGGAGAAAAAAATTCTCCCTTGTTCCAGCTCCAGGAGGAAAAAATTCTCCCTTGTTTCAGCTTACCAGCTAGCAGCCCTATGATGATGATCCACAGATAGCTAGCTTTAGATGACTCTCATCCATGCTTTGGTCAGTGCTTATTCTCATCTCGTCCTGCTCATTTGAAGAATGCGGGTCATTTCTTGTAAGATACACCAACTATTTTTGTATTCTAAGTGTTTTTTTCTCATCTAGTCCTGCTCATTTGAAGAATGTGCGTCATTTATTGTAAGATACATCAACCATTTTTGTATTCAAGTGTTCTTTTTTAATGTTTAAGGATCACAAGTTGAACCGGATGATATACCACTTTTGGTTGTACTCTTGTTCCCATGCTTCACCTTGGTGGTTATATCTTGCCTCTAGTCTAGTGTAACCTTCCTTGGGGCATTGCTTTCACTCTTCACCTTGGTGGTTATATCTTGCCTCTAGTCTAGTGTAACCTTCCTTGGGGCATTGCTTTCACTCTCTAGGAAGGGCACAGATTAGGAGGCTCTAGTTGATTTGCATATCTATGGTAATCCATACTTAAACACTTCCATCTATCCCTTGTGTTCACATCCCATGTTTAAGTTGATTGTTATCTGTCACCATTATTGCTTACCTCTTTTCCTCATCATTGAGTAGGGGCCTGGAAACTTTCGTCAAAGAGGTTGATGCAACAGAAAGAAAATAAAGAGCATGAGCCATAATGTTAAAATGAGTGTGAGCCATAATGTTAAAATGCAAAATATTCGTTGAGATAAAATGAAAGTGTGTGGACAAAAGAGCATGAGCCATAATGTTAAAATGAGTGTGAGCCATAATGTTAAAATGCAAAATATTCGTCGAGATAAAATGAAAGTGTGTGGACAAAAGCCTAGCCTGAGCTCTGCCCTTCTCATTCCCTCACTTAGTTTCTAGCTAATGCATGATTTATTAATCCCAATAAGTAATAAAATGCTTTATCTTATTAATCCCAATAAGTAATAAAATGCTTTATCTTTAAGGGTTCAATGATGAATCAATGAAAACTTGTCTTCCAAACTATCTTTGTGAAAGAGAGAAGATCAATGAAGAAAAAGGTGCACAAGAGGGGTGGTAAAAATGGGTCGAGGAAAGGGGTAACTCAGGTCCCACGATTGCCCCCTCTTCACATCATAACACTCAAGGATGTTAGAATTTCATAACTAGTACAAGATCACGTCATCTTCCATGAAGTAAATGTCATGCCATGTCAATGATTAGTTGCGCCAATCGATTAATGGGTCGACCTAGGAACTATTCCTGCCCTTAAGGTTGGCAACACCTAGTAGGGCCTTATGGTAACCCTATCATATCTAGGTATAATAATTTGTTTACAAATCCCAAGCTAGAAAGACATTTGAAGATGATACTTGTGTAAAGTATTTTAATGCCTTCTACATTAAATATGGCCCACTCTAATACTTTGATGGTTCATACACCTATGATGTTGATCTCACATGGTTTTGTGAGTATCTTTTAGATGTGTGCTCCTAGGGACAGTTTCCATTCCTTGAGGGATTGTATGATGCTCCTCCAGTATTACAGAGAGGACATCCAACCCCATTAGATGACTCGATTGGGCACTAGAGCCAAGACATTGACCACTTTTTGAGGAGTGTTGACCTTTGAATGCCTTCAACACTATTGATGACACTCTCCTCTCCCTTTAAAGCCTAAAACATTGCACAGGGTGTTGCTTAGAGAGTTGATGTACCCCAGAGCTGACAAGATGCACCCATGTCGGCATTGCGCCACCTTGATGGACACTGCCTTGTTCTTGAGATGATTTGAGACCCCTTTGTAGGGGATGGTACATTACTTTGCATGATGATGTCATGCCTTAGCTCCATGGCATCCCCTTCATATGGTGGCTCACATTGATGATGTGGGCTTATTGGATGATAACACCTTGTTGAGGGAGCCTTTGCTTGATGGTTGGACACATTTTTAGAAGATGTAGTTTTTCAATGAGATTTATCTCCTTAAGTCATCTATGGCACATTTTGATGAGATACACCTTTTAGTGGATGGCATCACTCTTAGGAAGCATTTTAGTTCACATGTGTGGGTTAAAAGAGGCTTACTTTTGTTATATTATTGAGTTCGCTATCTTTGGGGGTCAACTTATGACCTATCCAACTTGTAATCACACTTTATATTGTTTTTAGGGCTTTTAGTCTAATCTTGGACTAAATCAACTTGGTTGCTCTCATCTCTTATATAAGCATAGGGAAGTTGATTTAGCCTTCAATCATTGTGACACACTTAGAGAGTAGTGCCTACTAGTTGTCTCATCGCGCTTCGTCACTATGGAGTACTAGAAAAGTGAATTGCCTTAGGGAGGATATTTTGATTGGATAGTTTTCTCTCTTGGATGATATTTCGTGATTCTTTGATGATATGTCCAAATTTATTCTTAATATATTTTTCCATGTTGTATTTGTTGTAGAGTTAGGGTTTTAATGAAACTTTCACCAAAGTTTTGCTAATTTTTTTTTTATGGCTCTAACATCTCCTTGACAACATTTTCATCAAGTTTTTCTTGAGTAACCTAAGTGTATCTTCCTCCTATTTTGTCTTTAAAAAAGATAGAAAAGATAAAAAGACACTAGGGCTTAAGGATTTGGAAAACCTAAGTGTAGCATTCTCTCTTGAGTAACCTAAGTGTATCTTCCTCCCTTTTTGTCTTTAAAAAAGAGAAAAGATAAAAGGACACTAGGGCTTAAGGATTTGGAAAACCTAAGTGTAGCATTCTCTCCCCTTGAAATCGCTTCCATCAATGCTCTTCAATAGAATTATATCTTTAGAATCCATTATGCCTTGATTGAGAAAGGCATTAGTCCAATCTCTTGTGCCAATCCATAAAATTAATGAATTAAACCCTAAATTTTTCCTTTTTATGTTTTCTGGGGTAAATTAGGGTTAAGTTACAACAAAATTTGTTTTTTTTCAGCATTATTTCCTTTGGACCTTCTAGTCCTACGGTTAGACTTTGCATGTAATAAATTGGAAAAATCAAAATTTTATTTTTCATGCATTTTTTAGCTATTAATTAGGGTGGAGTTCTAGAATTTTTATAGCTATTTTGTGTGTTTTAAGCGATTGAAAATTGTTGTAATTTAATTCCTTGTATATCCATTGAATAACCCTATTTTTTATTTGTTTATCATAGATTGTGGGTTTGTTTTTTCATTGTTGTTATACATAATTACATGTTGTAATTTTGATATCTAAAACCCTAGTTTTTTTTCCTCATGGAAAAGCGTAATTTTATTTTCAATTGAAATAAAATTACATTTTGTGGATACATGACTGACATGTATTCGAAGATAAAGGAGCACTAGGATCCATCAGAATAATGGCTTAAAGCCCTTATAACTGAGCAAAAGAAGAAAAACTAGCTAGAAATGCCTAATAACTCGTATACTTGTAGAAGTCATCCACTTTTCCTTTCTTCCCTTTCTTCTTTTTTACTTCCTTCTAAACTCCTGTGGCAGGTTAGATGAGGGCTAAATCTGTATCGACTGTATTTTTTGTAGGGTTGAGTTCTTTTTCTAATTCAAATCTCTCTGATACATGAGATATTTTTGATCCTGGTGTCATCTCATTCTTTGTTGTTGTTGGTTCGTGTATTATAGGAAGTGGTGTAACTACCATCTCTATGTTCTAATTGGGGTCCATTGTCTATGGAGGGGGTTCCTTGTGTTGTCGTTTCAATCATTTCCACTTTTCCTTTGCTTGGGAAGTCCTTTTGATCCACCTCCTCTTCATTATCGGAAAGAGGGGACTTGTAGGGTTGCCAATTCTTTGGTTCGGGTCACTGTCCTTTCCTCTTGTTTGTTGGTTTTTTTGTTAGAGAGAAATTATCTTGTAAGTGCAATTGTCCCACCTGTTTTAACAATGTAAATACATGTACCTTTTATATTAGGTTGGTGAGCTGAAAATACTTTATTGGCCTCCGCGCCCATGTAGTTGAATAGATACTGATATGCCAACTTTTGGTTAAGTGACTAGAGGAGACATTATGTAAACACAGTAAATATTGTAAATTTACATATTCTTAAATATTAATAGAATAAGGCTGGTTGCAGAGCCCACTCCATGGAAAGAGTATGGGGGCGCAACTCCAAGGAAAAAGGCAACTGTTGGGTATTTTGGTGAAAATTGCACTTAGGGCCAGGAGGGTTCTAGATGGTACCACATGGCAAGTTAGAGGCATGCATATATTAAGAAGTGTAATTTGGGACTTGTTTTTCAGTGAATCCTACAGGGGGTAAGGGATTGGTCAGTGAGTCCTGTGGTGGACTCTAAGACTGACGGATGGCCAGTGAGTGATGGGGTGGACTTTGGACTGGCCAGGGTGCAGCTATTAAGTTAACGTACTATATGGATGCATCCTATTTATGATGTGAGCCCCAACGCTGGCTCCAGGAGCTTGTGTGAAAATTTGGATATCCCAAATCCTGCTGCAGTAACTCATAATATTTCTTCTATTTGTTAAATTACTTAAATAAATTATTCGCAGTTTTCTACGACCCTAGTATCCCTTGCTTTGCAATAGTCCTTGTACTTGGTGTTGAATGTTTGTTGCATTTGGGCCCATGTAGTAATGTTGCCTCCTTCTAAACTCGTGAACTAGTGTAAGACAACATTATTGAGGGTAGAAGGAAATAATATGAGTTTTTTCTTATCATATGTATAATCATATGTCCTACAATCTACACAAAATTCAAACATCAAGGTTTTAGGGTCCTTAGAAGCCATTCCAATGATGTGTGGAAGAGAAGTGGAGCTAATATTTTTCATTTTAGCTTCCCATCTATTTCCTTGATAGGAAAGACTTTAGGATGCCTATTTCCAACCATATTTTCAATTGGTGATGGAGGTTCTTCGTCTCCTATAGGCTCCTGAAAAACCTTTGGTCACTCACCCAAGAAGGCCTCTAGATCCTCTGTAGGTAGAGTAGGAAACCCATAATTGACAAAAATTGAAGGCAGATTGTTTGTGGAAGTGGGGGATTTAAAATTCATGAGTTATCCTTAGCTCTATGAGGCATGAAATAAATGATTTTTTTCTTTTCTTTTTTCTTTTGGGTTTTAGAATAGAAATGTCGCTGTAAATTTTTGCGTTTTTTCAGGAAATGAAAATGAAAATGAACCAACGTATAGCACAAAGCGGTACCTACTTGGACACCTTCCCAACAATGGTGCCAAAAAGTGATGACCCTTACTATTACAATGAGAATGTTGGAATTCATGAGGGGGTCAAATTTAATTATCAACCCAGAGTTCATTCAAACTTAAGAGGTATCAATACTATATGTACAACCAACAATATATTCTACTCGGGTTGATATAATGTAGTTAAAGAGAAGTCAAAATGCACATAGACCACTATGCTATAGGAAATTATTAGAAAAATCAATGAATAATAAATATATTTATTCTAATTTGCAGGAAAGGAAACAACTAAAATATATCCTATTCTATTGCAGAAATTTTAATGATAGAAAGTAAACCCTAATTTAATTGCGGGAATGTAAATGAAAAAATGTAATTCTACTTTGTTTTGCAGAAAGTAAATCTATGCTACCACTGGAAAGGAAATGACTAAAATAAACCTATGCTACTTGCAAGAAAGCAAAGTAAATACTTCAAGAATGCTAGAGTAAAATCATTCCTACTTTATGGTGCATTGACAAATTAATTATGTAGTTGAAAGAAGACATAACAAAACAACAAATTATAATTGCAGGAAGAAAGCTACAACTATTAAGGAAAGTTGTTAAGGGGTCTCTAAACCTCCAAAAATTATCTTCAATGTCTAATGGATGTTGTAAAATTTCTAAGCTTGATGGACAAGATTTTGGTGCAATTTTGGAGGCATTCTATGGCAATCTGCATGTTGCTACAAGTCGGCCCTCTTTTGTTATAAGAAACATTCAAGAGCAACTTTGTGGAGTCTGCATGTGGATTGAAGGATGGAAGGTGGTTGAAGGTTGTGGAAAGGAAAATAGGTCCTTACCATGCTCATATACACTCAATGAGTCATCCTATGCAAAGAGGAAAAAAGGTCGGGGGTTTCTTGTAGCTTGGTTAGGCAAATTTTAGCTTATTGGTAATTTGTAGAGATGTAAAGCAACAAGTGAAAAGGTGATGATGTGAGTGATCCAAATGCATGAAAACAATACTAATTTTACCTATGAAACAATACCATCCATATACAAGCAAAGTGCATGGATAACTGATAAAATCAAGGTGTACAAACATTTACTTGTAGAAATTTGATAGAAATTGCAACTGCTCAAGAATTTGAACTGAAATAGAGAGACACAAATTCTGCTATACTAATTTGTGAAATGAAAATCATAATTTAGAATGACATGCATAGACATGCAACAAGAAAAACCACAAATACATAGTGATTTCTAGGGGAACCTAATTGGGGAAAACGCCTCAAGCCTCTTTGCAATAATCAATTGAATAGAGAAACTATTACAATTGTATGCTCTAGCTTTGAGCACCACCTGCAAAAGCAAAATTGTTCTCTCCGCTGAATGCGAACCTCTGGCCAACACTTAGCTAATTTCTGCCTCCTCTAACCTCCTATTTCCTTGTGCAAATCTGAGCTAATTCGATCTCCTAAACAATAGGGAAGTCCTTATTTCCTTGTGCAATTCCCAAGGAATTGATTTCATGACTGCATGCAAAAATTGTACACTCAACTAGTATACAATTAATGTTACACTAACATTTGTCTCCTCCACTCTAGCTGGGTAATTCAGATTCCATGCATATCTAGGCTATTTTGGGCTAATTATATAATTAACTGACAAATCTCTTAGTTAGATTGTTGTCTCATAGCACAATTGACGTTCAATTGACTCTATTAATTGTTAGAGGTTAGTCAATTGAGTAAAACTGAAAATAATTGAACTAGATTGCTAAAATTTAGGAATCAACACATGCATGACTAAACTCCAAGCCCACTAACTCAAATTTGTTGATTTGACTGAGTGACAAGAGTCATGTCACACTAGTTAATTGCCTCCAAGTTGTCCTGCTAATGTGGAAATTCGATTGATTCAATTTTAATAACGATAAAGTCAATGAGCCTTTCTTTCTACACTTTCTAACACTCCCTCTTAGCACAAAAGGGATTTTTCACCACCCCTATCCTGCACTTGTGGAATTCGAATTTACCTCTTGACAATGCCTTTGTCAAGATGTCAACATCTTGCTCCTAAGTTGGAATGTATTGTAGCAACATAATTCTCCCCTACATACAGTCCTGCAAATGATGATATTGGATATCAATGTATTTGGACCTATCATGAAATATCAGATTCTCAAATATCTTAATACAACTCTTATTATCACAATATATCACTGTCGTATCCATCTCTTAACTGAAAAGACACACAAGGATTTTCCTCATCCATATGGCCTCACATGTTGCTTGACTTGTAGCCATGTATTTAGCCTCTGCTGAGTTGAGCACCACAGACCTCTGCTTCTTGTTGTACCAGGAAATAGTTGCAGACCCAACACTGAAGATAGCACTTGAAGTACTTTTCCTTTCTGATGGACTCACCACCCAATCTACATGAATGAAGTCATGGAGCTTCACTCCCTCTATCCTCTTGTACCATAATCCATACTCGGTAGTGCCTCTAAGGTACTGTAACACATGATTTTTTGCCTTCCAATACAACTTGGTAGGCGTCACCATAACTTGAATAAGTTGGCTTATTTCATAGCACATGTTGGGTTTTGTGTTCACAAGATACATCAAATACCCCAAAAGCTGCCTGTAAATAGTAGCATCAACCTCTTCACCTGAAGTGGCATTCTCCTTCCTCCATTTTGTAGCTAGAGGTGTGTCCATAGGCTTATACTTCTCCATGTGAAATCTCTAAAGTATTTCAGAGGCATACTTCCCTTGAGACACAAACAATTCACAAACATCTTTCCATACTTCCAGCCCAAGGAAGTAATGCATTAATCCCACGTATTTCATCTCAAATTTCCTTGCAAGAGCGAATCATCTCCTCATCACTTGTCAATATTAAATTATCAACATATAATATAAGAATAAGAAACTTACCATCTAACACAATGTGATAGAGGGCTATATCTGCTTCACTTTTGGTGAATCCCAATCCACTGAGAGAACTTTTGATCCGAGTGTACCATGCTCGAGGCTCCTGTTTGAGACCATACAATGCTCTCTTGAGTTTGCACACATGTGACTCCCGATCATATGTCTGAAATCCTTTTGGCTGCTCTATGTAAATTTCCTCCTCAACAACACCATTGAGAAAGGCGGTCTTCACATCCATATGGTGGATATTCCACCCCATCTGCATAACTAATGCAAGAATAGATATGATCGAGGAATACCTAGCCACAAGGGCAAATGTTTCCTAATAGTCAACTCCCTCTACCGGAGAAAATCCTTTGGCCACAAATTTGGCCTTGTACTTTTCGATGCTCCCACCAGGTGCATGTTTCACTTTGTAGATCCATCTAGAATCAACCATTGATTCCCCTTATGGTCTTGAAACCACTTCCCATACATCATTCTTCATGATGGATTCATATTCTTCCACCATGGCATCAACCCAAACAGGTTGACAAATTGCTTCCTCAAATGAAGAAGATTCTAACTCAATGAGCTCTCTCATTGAGATCCCTATAACCAGTGTACCTCTCAGGTGACATCCTCTACCTACATACTGATGTAGGAGCTCCCACATTCTCCCTATCATCCTGCAATATTCCATCAGCTTCTTTGGTTCTCTTTCTCCCTTCTCTGGATGTTTTTGGTTGAGTGGGTGTCTCCACTCAGCCTCCTCTTTCCTCCTCCATTTGTAGTTGCTCCACAACTTCCCGAAGCTCACCCTAAGGCTCCTCCTTTAGAGCTAGAAGCTCCTGCTACGGTGGGATACTTAGCTCTCATTCTAGAGATCATCTCATAGCCTTCTCCTCATCAAACTTGACATCTCTCCTCACCACTCTCATTCTCAATGAAATTAAATACACCTAGTAAGTATGTGGAGTTTAGATGTATCCTACAAAAACTCCCAACTCAAATGTAGGCTCAAGTTTCTTCCTCGAATCCTTGGAGACATGACAATAGACTAAAGCTCCAAAAACTCTGAAATGAGGCACATCAGTCTTTCTCCCAGAGAAATCTTCCTCTAGTGTGATCATACCAAGTATTTTATGAGGACTCTAGTTCTGCAAGTAAACTATTGCGTTACATGATTCTGCCATAGGTGCAATGGTAAGTCCTGATCATATAGCATAGCTCTTGCAACCCCAACTATTCTCATGTTCTTCCTCTTAGCTACCCAATTTTACGTTATGGGGTGCTATTAGTTCTCTTCGAATACCTTCTTTGACATAGAAATCCTCGAAGGCATTTGAAACAAATTCACCTCCAATGTTTCTCCTGAGAGCCTTCACCTTCTTCCTAGTCTCCTTATCAACTAATGCCTTAAATTATACAAATTTGGAAAACAATTCATCCTTTTTCCTCATGAATAAAATCCAACATTTTATAGAGAAATCATCAATAAAATTTTTATAGTACTTATGTTTTTTGTGGAGGCCGTTAGAAGGGCCCATAAGCATCATAGTGGACTCACTCCAAGATTGCATCTTCTCTGATATCACGACCATGGAAGGTGGATTTGACATATTTCCCTAATGTCCAACCCTTACAGATATTTTTCTATTCAGGGGAGCCTTTAGGGAGACCGGTGGTAATTTGCTACATGGTTTTTAAGCCACCATGGTGTAGATGACCCAATCTCCTATGCCAAAGTTATCCAACACCTCGACTATGCACTTTTTCTTCCTTTCAACTCAATGCACACAATCTCCCACCTCAGTTTTGTACAAGCTCTTCACTCGAACTCCAATTTACTTCACCTTCTTGAAAGATATGTGTCTCATAAAGGCTTTCACTTTACTGAAAATAACATCATATCCTCTATCCTACAATACTGCTACATAGATCGGGTTCTTCTTCAACCCAGGTTCAAACATAACATCTTTCAGAAGAAGAGGGGAGGATTTCCCCCTCTCAAAGGTGACAATAGCAATTCTTCTAGCATTGTACCTTTCATCATCCCCCAATTCAATATGCATCTGGAGACCCTTCTCCTCCAGGCTACTGAAGAATTATTTACACCCCGTCATATGGAATGAAGCGCCATAATCAAGGTACCACACACTCCCCATAACAATGCTGGCAATGCATGTTATTAGGTTGAAGTCTAATTTGAATTGTGAATCCAATGCTTCACCTCTTGCTCCTCCTGAAGGCTTCTTGTTAGACTTCTTGTGTGCACATTTTGTTGCATAGTGCCTATATTCGTGGCGTTGGAAACGTTTTATCTTGCTCAAGTCTTTATTCTTATCATTAATCTAGTTAGATTTAGGTCTACTTTAGGTCTTCTTTCCTTTGACCTTCTTCCCCTTCCTAACCAAGGAAAAATTATCTTCGTCCTTTGCTCTGGATGATACCCCATCTATAGTATTTCTCCTTAGCTCTTCTTGAACCAAATCAGACCATAAGCTTTCCCATTTTGGTAATTTTTCCCTTCCATTCATAGAGTCTTGGTAGCTATGTCAGAATTTTGGAAGGCCTACAAGGGCTAGGCTCACTAGATCACCTTCTGCAACATTCTCCCCAACCCCTCCAACCTCATCTCGAACTTGAGTGAATCTCGAGAGATATTGTGGAATGGTATCATTTTTTTGCATCCTAATGTTTCAAAGTTTGTCTTTCAGGGCTAATTTTCTATGGTCACTGTTATTTTTGAATAGCTTAGTCAGTGTCTTCCACATAGCAAATGGTGTTTCTTTTCCATGGAGATTTGAGACCACATGGTCTCTCACACCTTCCAAAAGAATTATCTCGCCTTGGCAACATCCTTCTTCCATTGGGCTAATTGTCATGCATCAGATTGTTGGGGTTTCACAATGTCAGTTTTAACATATTCTAACACACCATTATCATCAAGCATTGCTTCCATTCAGTCCTTCCAGGCTATGAAATTCGAGATACCCTCCAAGGCATACTCCAATCTCAGTCCATTGAAAGACATTCTCCCAGATCTTAAGAAAAGTTGCTACACTGAAGCTGCAATTTCGAAATTCTTGCAAGACAAATTCAAAATACTAGTTTTAATGTGATTTCAATGCTTCGATACCATGTAGAAATTTGAAATAAATTGCAACTGCTCAAGAATTCAAATTGAAATCAAGAGACACAAATTCCACTCTACTAATGTGTGGAATGAAAATCACAATTTAGAACAACATGCATAGACATGAAACAAGCAAAACCACAAGTACACAATGATTTCTAGGAGAACCCAACTGGGAAAAACTCCTCAAGCCTATTTATATTAATAAATTGAACAGAGAAACTATTATAATTTCATGCTTCAGCTCTGAGCACCACCTGCAAAAGCAAAACTATTCTTTCTGCTGAATGTGAACCTCTGGCCAACACTTAGCCAATTTCTCCCTCCTACGACCTCCTATTTCCTTGTGCAAATATGAGCTAATTTGAGCTCCTAAACAATATGGAAGTTCATATTTCCTTGTGCAATTCCCAAGTAAATGATCTCCTGATTGCATGGAAAAATTGTACACTTAACTAATATACAATTAATGTTACACTAGCCTTTGCCTCCTCCACTCCATCTGGGTAATTCGAATTCCATGCATGTCTAGTCTATTTTGGGTTGATTGATCAATTAACTTAAAATTCTTTGAGTTAGATTGTTGTCTCACTGCATAACTGACCTTCAACTGACTCTATTAGTTGTTAGAGGCCAGTTAATTGAGTACAACTGAAAATAACTGAACTAGATTGCTAAAATTTAGCAATCAACACATGCATGACTGAACTCCAAGCCTACTAACTCAAATTTGTTGATCTAACTGAGTGACAAGAGCCATGTCACACTAGTTAACTACCTCCAAGTTGTCATGCTGATGTGGAAATTCAACTTACTCAATTTGACTAATGCTAAAGTCAAATTGAGTCTTTCTTGATACACTTTCTAACATTATCAAACCACTAATTACAGGAAGTGAAACAAAAATGGAAAATATGATTTGAATTCGAAATGAAGATGACTATTGCATGAAGGAAATTATTTTTGTGCTTATCAGAACAAGGTATGTAACCAAACTTTAGTAAGGAGCTCACTGATAAACCTTGCAAAGACAATACTTTTCTCATAAATAATATTTGCATAAATCACAACTATATTAAACGCATGGAAATGAAATGTACAAGAAGGGGGCTTGAGAACTTGGGTTGGGCCCTAACCCAAGGAGGCTTAGGTCCCTTAGAAGAAAATTAGATTGAGAATAAAGAAATGCTTTTCATTAATCTTAAAAAGTTTTCATACATGAAATATGAAACCTAAAATAAAAGGCAAGATCCTTTCTCAAATGTTGAATATCTTCCTCTAGAGTTTTTTGAGTCCCTATAGGGCTACTAAGGACCCTTATTTATAAAAAAAAAGTACTTGAGAAACAACCTCATTGAAGGGAGGATTGCTTCCCTCCAAAATCCTTAAAAATGTGGATCTAGTTCCTAGTGTTCACACAACCATAAGGAAGTAGTAAATGTCCTTGATTCAATAGAGTTGTCATTATCCTATAGCAAGGAACAAGCCCCATAATCTTCTTCTGCTTAGCTCCTACGTTATCTGCACTATAAATCCTCACTATCCTACACAATTAATGCAATAAGCACACATGATATAGAAAATATCTTTAACCTTCTGATGAACACATTAAAGTTTGAAAAAGACATTATCAAATGCATAAGGAAAGGTTAACTATACCAACTGATGGTCACATGTGCCTTAATTTATACCTATTTTGGAGGCCCATCACCTGATTTGGGTGGAGGCCCTATACCTTTGGATTCCTGGTAAAAGTGTATCCACGGTGTTTACCTTTGCTTGGTTTTCAAGCCTACAATTGATCCAAAAATTAAAAGTGAAGGTTTCATTGAATAATTTGCAAGCTAGATCATGTCTTTAATGCAATGGATCGTGGTTCCAAAAGTACACAAACTTACGTAAATTTGTAGAAATTTAATAGTTAAAAGTGGACAAACATGCAACATTAAACACAACAATTTGATAACAAAGTTCACCCATATTGGGCTATGTCTCTGGGTCTAGCTTCCAGTGGTGACAACTTTATTATATCCTCAAATTATCAATACATCAACATACAAAATTCAATCTACAAAACAAACACTTCCATTGTGTCCAGAATGTTCAAAGACCCCTATCTAGTCTCTTCTTGAGCTCAAAAAGATTGAAAAAGGAGCAATTTATGCCTATTTCTTCAAGGTTACTTGTAAACTCGACAAAAAAAACAAAACTCTCTACAATTTTTTTAACAAAATGACCCCAACCAAATTGGTAGGGTGTTGGAGTGGTAAGATGGAGGTAACAGGCTTGACCCACACCTCCCACCGTTGTTTGCGTTGTTTTTGTTATAAATATTTAAAAAAAATTACACGTGGGCCATAACCCCCACCGCAGGCCCCACTCTTAGTTCTGTGCATCTTTATGTGACCACGGGTGCCAAAAGAGGTGCCAAGCGCTCGACCTCTTTGTTTTTCTCCGCCGATGGTTTTGTCGGAATACATAACCGTGGGATTTGGGCTAGGGTGGTGGTGCCACGCACCAAACCCTTAGCCCCCCACCACTCTGCCAATGGTCATGAAATATGCCAAAAATCATGGGTTGGGCTAGTCGGACACACCTTCCGACCCACCCATAAACCCCAACCACCAACGTATATGATTTTAAATAAAATATTACACCCATGCTTTAATAAGAGGTGTCGTAGCTTGGTTGTTCAGGCGATTGTTTTGTGAATCAGAGATTGCGAGGTTGAATACATTGGAGGCTTGTTGGTTGGTCAACCAAATTTTGGTGGCATCCAGAGTGCCACGTGGCATCTTGGGATTGGGCCACGTGTCACTTTGTGACTAACCCATCTCATAAACCAATAACAACGGGCCATGTGTCCTTGTACTACTAGCCCAAATGTTAGCTCCTGCTTGTCCCCCTTCTGAAATTTGTATTGCCTAGTCAGATGATGATGTCAACACCACGTCAGCATACAAACTACCACATTAGCGTATAGACTACACCATCAACCCTGCAACTTTGACTTTTTTATTTGCCCAAAACTTCAAAATGCGATAACTTCCTCATATTGTGTCAGATTGAGTTGATTCAAGCGTCATTGGAATCAGAATGACGAGCTCTATGATTTGGCACATGTTTCAGGATATTTTGAGCAATTTCATTTTGAGCATATTTTTGATCCCCTGGGTAACTCCTCCCTAGTGGATACTTTTAGACCACCAAAAGTATGTTTTTACTCAACAAGTAAGTGAGGGTAATGCTCCCTCACTTTCCCGATCTCTATCCACCTTACATTTCTTGGATTGGTACCTTTGAGCCCCACATGAAGGTACTCCACATTTCCTCTGCATGAAGTTCTTATCTTCCTATCAAGAATAGTGTCTTCCCATAACTCATTTAAATATTCAAGCGCAGAATCTTCTATAGATGGAAACTGAATATTCTCCTCTTGATTAATGATCATTGGAGGCTCGTCAAGTCTCACTAGCACGACCGGTTGAGGACGGGCCTCGTTAGCAAGGCGACCTAGGATCAAACCTCATAGGGGGTGGTTGTGCCCTGTGCTAGGGGGAGTAGACATGCTAAAAATTCCAATTATCTTAGGGCTGGTGTGGTCCAGGCTAGGTGTGATCCTCGGGTGACTTTGACGGATTAGATGCCCCTGGGTCAGAGCTCCTCAAACCACAGGCCAAGCCTTGAGGATCACAGACAACTTGACAAATAAAAATGATCATAAGAGGCTCATAGAATCTCAATTTTTCCATATTCACAATAGAATAAATTTTCATGTAAGGTGGCAAATCTAATTGGAAAGCATTGTTACCAATCTTCTCTAAGAATTTGAAAGGGCCATATCTGATTGGTTTGAGATTTTTACTTTCACCATGTAATATTCTGTGCTGATGTACAAAAAAACTTGATCTCCCACTTGGAAATCATGATCAACCCGATGCTTATAATGCCTTCCTTTGAACTTGGCATGGATTTTCTCCAACTGTTCTTGTAACCTTTGATGCATTAATTGGATTTTTTCAATGACATGCTTGGCTTTGTCCACATCACTACATCCATCTACTGCAATATATTTATCAAAGATGAAATCTAAAGGATACTTTGGCAAATGACCCAAACAAGCTTCAAATGGAGATACTTATGTAGATGAATGTTTGGCACGATCGTAGACATTCTGGATGTAATGCAAATGTTCATCCCAAAGTTTAGGATGCTTGCCACAATAATCTCAATGGAGATGCACTACTGTTATGTTCACTACTTCTATCTGATCGTCGGTTTGTGGATGCAATGTTGTGCTCTTCTTCATCTTTGTGTCGACGAGTTCCCATAAACTTCACCAAAACTTTCCGATAAATTGAGAATTTTGATAAGAAATAATCGAAGTTGGTTACCCAAAATGAACCCATACATTTTGGAAGAACATTTTTTTTTTTTAGCTATAACATGTTTCTCACAAGGCATCAACCCACACATTTTGCTGAAACGATCCACTACAACATATAAATACTCATGACCTTTTCTAGACATTTGTAGCCCCCCCAACAAAATCCATAGAAATACTTTCCCAAGGATGAGAATGGATAGGAACTGGAGCGTACAAACCCATTTTCCTATTACATGGCTTGCTAGCAGCATCTATAGAACACCCTTTTACATATCTTTATACAGTTTCATTCATACAAGGCCAATAACAATACTTCTATAGTTGAGCCACTGTGTTTTTGTACACCAAAGTGACCAACAATAAGAGAACTACGGGCTTCCCATATGACATTAACTCTTTCACCCTATGGAATACACAACTTGTCGAGACGATACAACAATTTGTTATGAACATGATAATCCAACTCTTCAACATGATTTCCTTGCCTCAAAGTTGCATAAACATCTTTAAAATCTTCATCTTTAGCATATTGTTCAATATAAATTTCATGCATGATAGAGTTATGATTAAGAATGATAGATGCATTAATAATCGGCCTTGATAACATATATGCAACTTTTTTATAAATGCCTTTTTAAAACCTGATAACCAAATGAAATTGCTGCAGAAATCCCATCAATCTGAAATGTCTAGCTTGTTATAGTTTGGTTTGCGATTGTAAATATTGGAAAGGTTGATGGTCAATATGAATAATTGTTTCTTTACCCATAAATAATGCTTCCATTCCTTGATGCTTTGTACCAAATAATACAACTCTTTATCATAAGTTGGATAGTTAATTATTGCATTGGAAAAGGTCTCAAAATGATAACATATCAGCTTACCATGCCATATCAATACTGCTCCCATAACATATTCGCTTGCATCAGTTTTAATTTCAAATGGTTTTTTGAGGTCTAGAAGTGTTAGAACTGGTGTTGTGCTAATTTTCTCTTTCAAAGTGTCAAAGGCTTTTTGCTACTTGCCTTCCCACTGAAAGACCCACTTCACACTTGTCAAAGGATATAATCGTACTATAATGAATGAGAAGTTAGTGATACGTTTTCTCCAGTATTGGGTTGCTCCCAAAAAGCTCCTAACTTTTGTTACATTGCTGGGTTTAGGCCAATTCACAATAACATCATATTTGGAGGGATCAATCTTCAATTCACCACCTCCTATAATATGACCTAAGTAAATCAAAGAGCTTTTCCCAAATTCACATTTAGACATCTTCAAATGCAACTTTTCCTTTTTTAGCACATCTAGAACTTGCTTTACATGCTTGACATGCTCTTCATGAGTCTTACTAAAAATTCGAATATCATCTAAGTAGACTATGAAAAATTCATTAAGGAATGGTTGCAATACATCTTTCATATGTTGATTTTGGGTAGCATCAGATGTGCTCTAGCCACGAAATTTAGACTTAATCTCGGTCGTTGATTTGTCAACGAGAAAAGTATAAGAGGAGGCTTGAGGGTCACTTGGAGAATACACCAAGAGATCAAGATTTCGACTTTATTGCGCTTGGTTTGCTGAGAAAGTTGAGAGAGTGATCAGAGTTGCAACTGAGGGGTAGTGAATACAAAAGTAGAGAGGCGAAGATAGCATCGGGAGGATCAGTGCAGTAGCTGGAGAGAGGGACGTAGAAGTAGCCAAGTGTTGATGTAGAGGCAACCATGATCCGGATTTAAACAGGAACACAAAAAATTATAGAGATAACCATAAACACAGAGATGCAGCGGAAATAATACTCCATTTCATAAATGTAAAATACTGAAATATGCTTACAAATAGAAATGGAAATAAACCAGTTAGGGCGATGGTAGTTTATCTCTGAAAAGATATGTGGTGGCTACATGCCTTTGAACTACCATACAATGAGGCTCAAGGGCCTTTTTATTATTGAAAAATAAGAGCAAACCCTAAACAACCAAAACCATAACCCGAAGAGATGTATCACCAAGAGTTTATGGGCCCCGTTGGGGTGAGTTGGACTGCCAACTTCCCGAGGTCGCGATTTGGTCATATTATCATCGTTTGACCTGCATGATAACCCATTGGAAAGATCTCTCCGAGGACTACGCTGGAAAAAACAATTTTAGACAAAAAATTGTTGCTGGTAGATTTCCAAAAAAAACATTGTTTAGGGACTCAAAACGGCTCCAGAAGTTTAGGACCCGAAAAAACTACTAAAAATAGTAAATTGTGCTACAATTAAGGAAACTAAAAAACCAAAAGAAGCAATGGTGGGGGTCCAAGTGGAATTGGAGGGTGTCCACCAATATCCACCTGGATCATTCCTCCCCCCTTAGGAAGATGAGGAAACTTCTGTTGAACTTGGTCCCTAGTGAGCCACTTGCCCTGGTGAAGGAGTTGGCCTGCTTTGACAACTCAATACAGTTGGATATTCTGCTAGCGAATGTGCTTGATTTGTGTGTGCATGATCCAATCAGTTGCAGCTTGTTCCATGCAATCTAGATTCAACTTTGTGGGTGTGAGTTGTTCTGTAATGTCGGATGTGTTTAGTAATGGTGGAAAGTATGGCCGAAGGCAGTCCACATTGAACATTGGGTGCAGGCCAAGGAATGGGGGAATGCTGAGCTCAAATGCATTATCTCCCATAGCTTTGGTAATGGTGTAAGGACCATATCGGAGTGGTCCGAGTTTCCGATAGGCTCCAATAAGGCATTCCTTTTGCAAATGCAACCATACTTTGTCGCCCACCTGAAACTTGTGTGGCACCCGATGTTGATCATGTCGCTGCTTGTACTTGGCATTTTATTTCTCCAGAATGTCATGGAACTATTGGCGAATATGTTGGATGTGCTCAATGAAGCTATTTGCCTTATCTGTTTCGGACTGGACATGAGTCGAATCTACGTGAGTAGCTGCAAATGGCATGGCCACATCAATGGGACATAGTGGTTGGAATCCCAAGCCCACCTGAAAAGGGTTGTGGCTAGTCGAGCTGTGTAGAGCCCGGTTGTAGCTGTGCTAAACATAGGGGAGGCTCTCGTCCCATGTGTGTCGATGCTTTGAGTTGTACATGCACAAAATGTGTACGATCATCCCGTTGACAACCTCTGTCTGGCCATTAGTTTGAGGATGGAAGGCTGTGGACTTAGTGAGTTTGGTGTCCAGCATCGACCAGAGACTGGACCAAAATGTACTAAGGAACTTGTTCTCCCAATCTGAGATGATAGACTGTGGTATCCCAAAGTGTACCCACACTCGTACACTGTTGTGATATTCTTCTTGCAGGCCGTCATAATGGCCATCTTCGAGTACCTGTCGACGACCACAAAAACACAGTCGTTTCCATGTTTAGTGGAAGGAAGGCCTGACATGTAATCCATGGAGTTGGATTCCCAAGGTCGACTAGGGGTACGCAACGGGATATAGAGGTGTTGCTTCTTGATGGTCGGTTTGGCAATGGCGTAGGCAGTGCATGATCTGATGTACTTCCCGAAATCCTGTCGAAGATTCATCCAATAGAAATACTTCTGAAATACTGCCACTATTTTCTCGACCACGAAATGCCCAACAACCCGACTGTAGTGTGCTTCCCAAATCATCTTGGCACGCTCGCTTGAAGGAACACAAAGGTGACCCAGGTGGCATAATAGGGCATCCTGGAGGTGAAAGTCTGAAACATGCTGACCCTCCAAGAGTGTCTGGTATGTGTGGCCAAATTCTGGGTCACTTTTGTAGAGAAGTGGCCAATCAGAAGTCTCGTGCCCACAAGAGTTGAGCACAGTGGTTAACGCCATGATCGGTGGTCGACTGAGGCAATCTGCAACATTATTGGTGCTGCCCTTTTTATACTTGATATTCAAGTGAAACTGTTGCAGGTATGTAGACCACTTCTGATGGTGATCAATCTGCAATTTCCCTTGGGTCTGTATGAACTGCAGAGGTCGGTGGTCTGTGTGGATGACCGTTTCCTTCCCCAAAATGTAATTCTTCCATTGTCGGCAGGCCTATACAATGGAATACATCTCTTTATCATAAGTGGGATACTTCCGGACTGTGTCTGAAAGTGTTTCACTATGATATGCCACTGGATGCCCATGTTGAGTAAGGACTACCCCAATAGCATAGTCAGAGGCATCTATCTCAACCTCAAATGGTTGTTGCAAATCTGGTAACGCGAGCACTAGTGTTGTGCAAAGGCGTTCTTTCAACTCTATGAATGCTTCTGTTGAGATTCAGACCAAAATAATTTTGCTTTGGCTCCTCCCTTGGTGACTTGACTCAAGGGCCAAGTGATATGAGAAAATCCCAACACGAACCTGCGGTAGAAGTTGGCAGACCTAGAAAGTTGCGGAGCTCTGTTAGAGTGGTTGGAGATGGCCAATCCCGAATGACTTGGATCTTGGCTGGACCACATGCACCCCCTGTTCATCAATAATGTATCCCAGATACTTAACTTGGGTCATGCCAAAAGTGCATTTCTCTAAATTGGCACATAACTTGTGTTGCCATAGCGTTTGGAGAACGTGTCGGATGTGGTGGAGGTGCTCTTCCCAACTCTGGCTGAAGATCAAGATGTCATCCAAGTATACCACTACAAATGAGTTGGGGAATGGCCGCAAGATGTCATCCATTAGCCTCATGAAGGTTGTAGGAGCATTTGTCAATCCGAAAGGCATAACCAACCATTTGAAAAGGCCCTCCTTGGCTTTGAAGGAAGTCTTCCACACATCAGAGGGTTTGATTGGTACCTGGTGATATCTTGACTTCAATTCGATCTTGCTAAAATGTTTTCCCCCCTTCAGTTGGTCGAGGAGGTCATCAATCTGTGGAATCAGGTACCTATTACAAACAATGATCTTGTTTAGCGCTCGATAGTCAATACAGAGTCTCCAAGTCCCATCCTTCTTCTGTACCAACAGATCGGGCTCCCACATGGCGATGAACTTGGACGAATGTGACCTTTCTGCAGCAGCTCCTGAATCTGCCTCTTGATTTCATCGTTCTCCATAATGGAGTCCAGGTAGATAAGTCCATTGGGCAGCGGTGCACTTGGGGTCAAATCAATGGAATGCTTGACCTGACAGTTCAGAGGAACCCCTGCAGGGGAGGTGAAGATGTCCTCATACTCCTCCACGACCTTGTCCATCTGTAGTTGTTGTGTAGAGGGGCCCTATCTGGAGGTTGTGGCCACTGTCTTCTTCTTTCCTTGAGGGCGTATCATCAGGAAAACAAATTTCCTAGTTTTGGAAATGAGCTTACTGCATTGTTTTGCAGTAACCAAAGAGATGGCGGTAGGTGGTGCTACCTCCAGTATTCTATACAACTTATTTCCCAAAGTAACAATAACAACACGAGTCCTTGATTCATACACATCATGTCACTTCCACAAGTATGGTTTTCCTAATAATACATCACAAACTTCAAGGGGAGCAATGTCACACAATA
This sequence comes from Pinus taeda, assembly GCA_000404065.3. Taxonomy (NCBI): domain Eukaryota; kingdom Viridiplantae; phylum Streptophyta; class Pinopsida; order Pinales; family Pinaceae; genus Pinus; species Pinus taeda. The sequence continues at coordinate 170,118 of APFE030627111.1, forward strand.
CCTCATCCGT
>APFE030627113.1:0-15318 GCA_000404065.3 Pinus taeda
AGTTTGGCGTAGCTAAGACCGGTGCTTGACACATTGCCTCTTTAAGATGCTCAAAGGCCTTAGTTGCTTCTGGAGTCCAAGAAAATGCATCTTTCTTCAGTAATGTTGTTAGAGGTGCTGCTATTCTCCCATTATTATTAACAAAATTGCGATAATACTCTATCAACCTAAGAAATCATCTCATATGCTTTATGGATGTGGGGGTTTTCCATTCCTTAATGGCTTAAAATTTGTTAGGGTCTACCTTAACACCCTCATGAGATATAATATGACCCAGATATTCCACCTCTTGTACTCCAAAGAAACATTTGGAGGTTTTTGCATATAATTTTTTCTCCTGTAATAGCTTGAGCACCTTGTCAACATGGTCAACATGATCCTTCCAAGACTTGTTGTAGATTAGTATATCATCAAAAAATACTAACACAAATTTTCTAAGGAAGGGTTTGAAAAAGGAATTCATCAAACCTTGAAATGTAGAAGGTGCATTAATAAGGCCAAAAGGCATGACCAAAACTTCATAGTGACCTCTATGAGTTCTAAATGTTTCTTTCGGAACGTCTTGAGTCTTCATTCTTATTTGATGATATCCTGAACGAAGATCCAACTTGGTGAAGTAAATTGCTCCATGTAATTCATCCAATAATTCTTCAATGATAGGATTGGGAAATTTATCTTCAATAGTGAGCTTGCTGAGCTCCCTATTATCTGGAAACATGCACCATGATCCATCCTTCTTGTGCACCAATACTACAAGAGCAGAGAAAGAACTTTGACTAGGTTGAATTATACCCACCTCTAACATTTCTGCAACCCTACATTCAATTTCACTCTTTTGGGCATAGGGATATCTGTAAGGCCTGATGTTTGGAGGAATACTTCCTGGAATCAAATGAATAGCATGATCATGATCACAAATAGGTGGGAGGCCTTTGGGAGTCTCAAATACCGGTGATTGTCCAAGACTTTTTGGAGGTCTGGAGAAATAGATGATTTCGATGTTTGAACCTCTAGAGAACATAATTGTGTAATTACGCTCCATTGTTCTTTCTTTAGAAGCTTTGTCATGATATTAGAGCTTAATATCTTTCCTGGTTTCCCTATGATACCCCTTAATTCAACTTCCTTTCCTTCCCAAACAAAATTCAAGAAAAGTTCTTGAAAATTAGAATTTATCGTACCCAAAGCTTGTAACCATTGGATTCCTAGTACAACATCAGCACCACCCATTGGAATTGAAATCATTGGACCATTCAATACATATTCTCGCATGGATAGCTTGATAATATGGCACTTCCTAGAGCAATTTATGGTTCCTCCATTTGCAACCATCACTTGACACTTTGGTGCTGGATATAGGAAACGATTTAATTCCTTTGCTATCTTACAATGAATAAAATTATGGGTACTACCCGGGTCAATAAACACTATTACCTTATTCTTCTTGATATTTCCTTCTATCTTGAGAGTTTGAGGAGTGGTAATTCCTGCCAATGCATTACAAGATATGGTCATATTCATTTTTTCTTTCTCTGGGGTTGATTCGTGGTGTATATCCTTCTCTTTTGATGTTTCTTGTTCCTTTTCTTCCTCCTCTTCACAATCTATGTAGAATAATTTCTTCTCAACACACTTATAACCTTTAGTATATTTTCTATTACAACTCCAACAAAGCCCTTTTGCTAATTTTTCCTCCAATTGTTGTGGTGTCAACCTTGTAGGTCGTGGAAGATTAGGACCAGTAACACTTCCATCTTTATAGTTGTGATTGGTAGACTTCCTTGTTGCCATAATTTTGCTTTCAACTTTTCTTGCCACCCTAAATTCCTTCTCCAAGGAATCAGGTTCCCAAAGGCAAACCTCATGTTGGATGTTATCTTTTAAAGTCCTATGAATATATCAATCCTATGCTGCTATGGAATATCGATTACTCTAATATTTAATTTTTTGAAGTCTTCAATGTGCTTCGCCATTGAATCCTTTTGTTTGAGATTTATCAATTGGCTAAAGAAGGTGTTTCTCTTTGTATCTTCATAATGTGTTATCATTTATTCCATAGAAATTAGCTAGGTGACAAGTGGTTTACAAGAACAAAGCCATCTATACCATACAAATTGATTGGGTTCTAAATATAAAGATGCAATACACACCTTTTGTGAGGGTTGCACATCATGTAGATCAAAATATTGCTCCATATGTAGTATCCAAGTTACCGGATCCTTGCCATCAAACTTCCTCATCTCTATCTTTGGAATGTGGTGGTTCTTAAACCCCACATGGGAGTCTCTAAAATCGTGATTGATATTTCGTTTGTCTTCATCATGAATTTCATGGATTGCCTTGTCACCAATGGGATGCCTTTCTTCTAGAAACTTTGCCAAACCTTCTTTCAATCCTTCTATCTTGACATTCATCATTGCTTCCATGTCTGATTTCAAACCATCATTTAAAACTACCACGTCCCTTTTTATATCATATATATTAACATTCCTCATGGCTTCCAATTCATTTTTTGTTACTTTTTGCGAGAGCGAAATTTGTTGCATTGGTCTTGCAATTTTGATATACCATGTTACATTTCTTCCTCTTCTTCATGTGTCATAGTGGAGCTTGCGGGTTTCTTACTAGGTGTATCTATTTTCTTTCTTCGGGGCATCAATTAATGATAATTATTCTTCACTATGCCCTTTTGAATCACTTAAAACTAATTTTTCAAACCAAACTTATGCAAAATTTTAAAAAGACAACACACCTTTTTTGCTTCGTAGGAGCTCGATATTGAATTTGTTGTATCTCTACAATTTTAGATCTCCAAGGTCTGCAATTTCATGGCATTGTAGCCCTCTAAAACCTCTTTCCAACCCCATAGTTCTGATCAAGATTGGATTATTCAAGAAAGGGTTAGGCCAAATCTCCCACACTGACCTGATTATATACTTATTCAGTAGAGAAAAATTGTACGAAGTTCCATGTGTCACCATTTTGACCTTCAGATATGAAAATGCTACACAAAAAAAATACAGTCCGACCTATTTTTGTAACTTCTTACGAAATTTCAATCTGATACTCAAAGAGAAAGTTATGATTATTTTCCCAAGGTCACCTGTTTGGGATGTAATTCGGGATGTTGCGAGAACCCTAACTTCCTTGGATCATATCTCTGAAAATATAGCAAGACAAGACCTAAAATTTGGATCTAAGTTTCAGAGAGATTTTGGATCAAATGGGTTTTTTTTTTAGCTTCTCAAATCTCACAGAAAGAAAGTTATAGCGAAAATGCCACAATGACCTGTTTGGAGCAGCAAAACCCTAGAATCCAAAGCTTTGATACCAAATGTTATGCAACTAACTCACAAAATAGAAGAAAATATGGATCAACGCCTTCAGAACTAGCCTCTTCGAGGGGGAAACCTCCTTTACATTACATAAATGAACAATTCTTCAATGATTCAAATGACACAACCTCTTTTCTATATATAGGAGTCTAAGGGGTCACAATATAATCAAAGTCGACATAACAATAATAATGCAAGGGCATGACAATAAAAATAGTGGGCTTCTATGGGTCACAAAAATAACAATAAAGGGGCTACATTAATAACAATGAGGGAATGCATTAGTATTTTAGGGACCTAACACTCTGCCACTCAAGAGGATGAGAAACTAGTAGAAAAAGTGCTTCATCCTAACAAGAAATATGTGGGTTGAAGCAGACCTAGTTAATGGGTCACTTGAAAAAGTTATTTCTATTTCCTATGCATATTGTTCTCATCCCAAAAAACTCCCATCAGTTGTTGTTGTTGATTTCATTCACTACAAAGGTCCACCATGGGAAGTTTCACATCCAAATTGTGTGCCAATCCCCCGTGTAACAAGGGGCTCTCGCACACAAATGCCCCTTCGCATGGTATGGGCCCTAACAATCCACAAATCAAAAGGTATGACCCTTAAGAGGGCAACAATCAACAATGTCAACATTGATTGGAAAGGCCTAACATTCACAACGATATCTTGAGTAAGATCATTAAACAATTTGTGCATATCTCTTGCTTTCTCTTTCTTGCGCTCTTCACACATGCAAGAAAATATTTACGTGATACATAGGAAAATCAAAGAAACGTATCTTGCCTCCAAATCTATGCACTCACCTCTTTGAATACATTCTATTCAAGGTAGCTTGACTTCCTTCGCAATGCATTTGCAAATGTTTCGCCTCCTCTCTCATTGAAAAAGAATTCACATTTGTGTGTTTTATTTCCTTCTCCGTTTCTAATATGTTATGGTTGTCACAATTTGGTGTTATATATATTCTATGTTTTAATTTTTTTAGTTATTCATTTATAAATGTTTACTTATAACATTTTTCATTTGCTTGAACAGACAAATGGATATACATTCTGCTTCCCAAATCTACCAAATTTTCCAGGAAATACATGAACAAGAAGCTGCTTTTTTGGATATACAATCATGATTCTTACTCTCACCAACTTTTCCTCTATATTGGCTTCGACCTACTCTCCAATTAATTAGAAGGATTAAGACTTTCATGCATGTCCCCATCCATAAACATGAAAGGGATGCAAACATGCATCTCCACTCAACTTATCTTGAACGTGTCCCAACTCTGAATCTCAATTGGTGTTGTAGATGCCACATGTCAACTTGTATTTATAACTAGCATTTTTCAGACCTGGGAAACAAACACTTTCATTGTCCGACTATAAACATTTTCTTTCCCCAGTCGGTCACATGCTTCTACTTTCATAGCTAACACTGAACATTTCTTTGTATCATGTTAATTGCTTGTGAATGTCTTATAAAGACACCTCCACTGCTTACATGCCCATTTGTTTCTTCTCACTCTTTTCTATATTGTTTCTTTACTTTCCTGCCTTTTTTTGTATCTTCTCACCCATTTCCAGACTTTACAAACAAATAAATTCTATACAAAACATGCACACTAAATTTTCACATTACAACCATCAAAATAAGACAATGTACATGACAATACATCTAACAAAGTTGCAAAGTACAAGTCCACAACCAACTCCTATCATGGTATTATAAGTAGAAAACAATACAAATCTAATTATCTATTTGGAAGCTAAATAACAATAATTCATTTTTCTTTATTGTTTTCGTCAATTGTTTGATGCCTTGCAAACACAATTGTTCTTGTAATACAAGATGAAAATATAACTTCATTGCATGAACATATCAAAATGAACCCTTTTCCACTTGAAAGCATGATACCTATTGACAATTCAATTGAAAACACAACAACATCAACTACAAAAAAGGCCAAAGCAATCATCTACTCTTAACTCATAGAAATACCCAACTAATGAGACATACAATTACATCTTCCACATTGTACATGTCTCTTCTATAAAAATTTGAATTGTGTGGGAACAACCAATCACTAGTGCTACTTAAGACATTGATACAATAGGTACTTATGCATTCGTAGACGAGCATCTAGTGAAATATGACACTCATTACATGAAGGGGTGTTACACAATATTTTTTTACACTTCCTGTCCCATATCCTGAAGCGTAAAAATGACGAAAACTGTCAAAGTGTACTCACCATGAAACACATACATAAATATCCCTGAAGAAGAGAAGAAGAGTTGCCCTGAGAGAATTATGGAGAAATTTTCCTAAAACCCTAGTTTTTAGGATCAACGCACTTTGCACCACTGCTGGCTTATGTTGATTACTTGTTACAATATGTTAACCTAGTGCTTCTAGCGCGAATTTTGATATGAAAACCCGCACTGAACCTCTTATGACAGTCTCTCCTAAAGCATAGGAGAATCTTCGCCTGCTAGAATCTTCGAGAACAACGAGCTAGATGTTGTTGGATAGAGATATGGTTGAGTTCTCCGATTTTGAGTCCTTGATCCTACCTTTATGGATCTTCCCCTTGATATGTGGACCTTCCTCTCTCTTTTGTGGATACCTAACTCCCTCTCCCTTCCTATAAATCAAGTCCCTTCCATCCCCAAATGGTTGGTCATTGCATGCCTACATTCCTATGCTGAAACTATGCCCAAATGCTTCCCATCTAACGAAGGAGAAGGAGTGCTTGAATGGTGTTGACTTGGACTTAGAAATCCACTACACAGAAGGTCTCCAACATCAAGGAAATGGTTGTATGCTCCCCTTTTTGATTCATTAATAGATACATCTAGTGTTTACTTTCCATAAGTGTATAAATATTTATTCATTTAACATGATGCTCCTTTATCTATCATGTCGTTCATATTTGAATTATACTAAGTATTCTCTTGTATCTCTTGTTGTCTTTTGATCTCTCTTGTAGGTATTCAGATGCAAGGAATAGATGGGAGCAAGCCTGGAAGCTAAGGTATCAATATCATCATCAAAGGCTGAGCTCTTAACATCAGAGTGAGGTAGGTTTCTTTCTCTCACTTTGCATTTTTCAACATAAACTAGGAAAGCCTACACTACTTTGTCTGGTTTGTTGCTAGATCCTCTCATAGGACTAGAGAGCGCTTCTATTCGCAGAAGGGATTTTCTTTACAACAAAATGATGACTCCATTAGGGATCCTATAGCCCTTTCAACCTCCTCCTTGTGTTTGTTCTTTTGAATTAGTTTGGCCAACCATTGAATTATCAATTATTTGGATTTTGTATAGGTCTGCACTTTGAGTAATCAATACTTTAGAGTGTTAAGGCTGGACTTCCCTTTATGATCAAAAAAGGGATTCTGGATAAACCTCTAAGTCTAAAAGACTTCATGCAAGAGGTAAAGGGTGCCAAATGGCACAAATCCTTTGTAAATCAGAGGAAAATGAAAGTTGCAGGCTGCTCTCAGAAATAGTCTCGTTGCAGAGATCTCCTCATTCTAAATCCAACGCAACTTGAATGGGCGAAAACATACTCTGGATGAAGGAGTTATTGTAAAATGAAAATTGCCCAATGTCCTTAGGAAAGGAGGAAATTTCATTAAATTTTGAACTATATCAAAAATTTTGATTTTAGTATAGGCTCACGAGCCAATCGACAGCTGACACGTGGCAGGTTGGGATTAGGCCACATGGCCTTGTTTGATTGGGCTAAGAGAAAATATCACATTGCAAGTATTTATAAGGGAAGGACCTTGGGCCATCAACAATTGCAATAAGCGATTGCCGCTTTATCACATCGCACAGATTCAAGAGGACTTAACAAAGGCCGAGGCCGATGCGGCATGCAACCGCAATTGTTGATATCGGCGGATCGTTGTCGGCGATCCCAAAAGGAAGGACCTCGGGCTGATGCGACTTACGACTGTGATCGCTGATATCGGCTGATCGTTGTCATTGATCCCAAAGGAGAAGGACGTCAGGCCATGCAACTTGCGACGACGATCGGAACCGGACCCGAAAGGGTTCCGAAATATAAATACATATTATTTCACATCCAGACCAAAGCCATTTCCACAGGTTTTTGCAATATTTTCCATGTTTTAATATATTTACAAAATACAAAGGGGCAGGCCTTAGAGCCATTACAACTTATGATCATGACATACGGGCATACCCGATAGGAAAATAAAGCACAACTATGAATATTTTAAGTCCGGTGAATAGTGCCTTATGCGGATATTCCCATGTTTTACAACGTTCTTTGTGTAAACAGAGAAGGACTATTCCTGAAGAATTTAAAGCGCTGATTTCCCTTCCGTTACCAAATAGGTGGAATTCTTACCTGAAAGCATTAACAATTGATTGTTAAACACTTAGAAGGGGACTTGAGCGAACAAGGGCCAAGGAGCCGAAGGGCCGAAGGGGAGAACAAACCGACCCACGCCGATTGATTAAAAGAAAAAAAAGCCATAGAATGGGAGGAGGGAGGCAAGAAGGCCGTGCTGAGAGAGAACAAAAGCAAAAAGAGAGGCTTGGAAATTGCCAAGAGGGAAGTCCACAACGTGAAGTGAATGCGTGAGCAAAGTTGGAGTGCTGAGGAAACCATTGGGAGGCTCGGTGTGCCAAAGCGATTAATATAGCGAAGCCACCATAGGTTGGAGGCAGCGCATAAATACTTTAGTGAAGTATCAAACAACAAAGAGACCGAATGCTCGAGCTGTTGCTAGTGTTGTCTGCATTGAAGACACAAGAAGGATTCTAGAGACAGTAAACAATTATGAGGGAGTAAGAGAAATCAAAAGCTCAAAGGAGCTTAGAGCACTGACTGAAAGAATTAGTCTAGAGAAGCCTAGAATTGTTTGCAACTAAAGGATAGCCAGGGGTAAGTTGGTATTCTGAGTCCATTGGTTCATTTGTAAAACATATGGAGTTGAGTCAAGGACTTGTAAAAAGAATTCAGCCATAATCCCAAAGAGCCTAATCAAGTTGATTAGAGCTCAAGGAGATGTAGCCCAATATATCAGGGTGAACTCCATATTACATTGTTGTCTTATGTGTATTGTTTACTGCTGCCTTATTCACTGTTATATGCATTTATGTATATGTTCAAGCACATTTAAATATCAGCATACACAACAGATTTTAAAGCACATAATAGGCAACAATAAACACAAGCATATGCCTATACTTTCAAAGAATTTCTTAATTCCGCATTGGTTAATCATTAAAGACTTGGGAACATTCAAGCTTTGGAAGTGGGAGAGGTTCTTGTAAGCTAGACAAGAAGCCTAAGAGCCCCATTTTCAGATTAGGTGGTATCGAAGCTTAAGATTGATTAACCACACCTTTAGGAAGGTTATAACATAATGCTTGATTGACAAAGCAAAGACTGCTTGCCTGAAAGGTGTTTGAACAACAAAAAGCTGATTGTATGCTTGTTTTGCAGACTGACTATTTTTTGAGTTTGCAAAGGTAAAGGGGAAGCTATTGATAGCTCAATCTAGGAAGGACAAGAAGGAGAAGGGATGAAGGCATTCTTCTATTCCAAAGGACCTAAGGCAATCCAAAGCACAAGAGGTTTGTTGCAAGAGGTTGCTTAAATAAGCTCTTTATTTATCTTGTTGAAGTTTTTTTTGTTCATTGGCAAAATGACAACTTCTAAAGCGGGTCCTCAAATTTTGCTCTCTTCACAAGACTCTTTATTGAAGAAATGAAGCAAGAATTATCCACCATGATGGATATGGTGAGAGAAATGTATGAGGATGGAAGGAAGAGCAACATACTTAGAAAGCATCTGAATTCCATGAAGGAAGAGAAGCAGTTGCTTGCTGACAAATTGCAGGAAATGGAGAGGCAACTTCATATTGCAAATACAAACTTGAAAATGATGCATGAGTTGGAGTCACAGCTCTTTGTTTCCCAAGAAGCCTTAGTCAAGTACGAGCTTGAAGAAGAGGTAAGCCATTCCAGTTTGTCTTCAAATTATTCTGAGAATGCTTGTATTGGTTCTTTTGAGAAACATACTATAGGCATAGGTTCCAAGCTAATGTCCAAGATGGGCTATGAAGGAAAGGGCTTGGGAAAGCATGCACAAGGTATCATTGAACCAATAATGATTGAGGAAAGGACTAAGTATTTGGGTCTTGGCTATGGATATTCTTATGGAGAGAGTTCCAAAGCTGCCACGAAGGCCATTGAAACTGTTCCAAGAAGGAGTTTCATTGCAGGTCCTCTATCTCAAGAGTGTGAATATTGTGTTCAGGAGGAATGCAATGACTTGAAACATCATTTGCAGGGTGTAGGTGTTTAGAAGCACAGCCTTGAACTAGAGAGTTGTGGAAACTCTAACATCCTTGAAGAGATTGATGGGATTATAAAGGGAGCCACTTCTTCATTTTCTTTACCTCCTTATGAAGACAATAAAGGTGAAAGAGGCAGGTATAAATCTGGTTCTAACCATAGTCCTTTTGATTTTGCAAAGCATGATAAAGTTCCACATAGATATGGGAAAATAATTACATGTTCCTTTTTTGGTTTGGATAACCATCATGTTTCTAGATGTTGGAAAAGAATGGCCACATACAAGAAACTTTTGAAGGAAAAGAAGCAAGCAGCCAAAGGTCCATTGGACAAGGCAAATTATGCTGTCAAGAGGATGCATATGTGTTGCACTTACTGCCATAAGCAAGGGCATCTTGCTGAAAGGTGTTGGACTCTGAATCCAGCAATGCTTCCACAAAAGCTGAAGGAGAAGGTGGAAAGAGAAGATGGCAGAAATGGAAAGGAAGATTCCATAACTGTTGTGTCTCAGAATGATTCTGATGTGCAGACAAAGGAAAGACCTTTGAAATGGATTGGTAAGAAATGGTTAGAGTTCTTATCCAATTAAAGATTGCATGTCTATTGATGCATATGTTTGCATTTCTTTGTTAATGGAATGCAAGTTGCAGGATTTTACCAAGAAGGTGAATGGAAAAAGTTGAGTAGGAGGCTCACTTTGTTGTTGCAACATTATGTTCATTTCAGCTTTGAAAGTATAGTGTACTTAAGAGAAAGTTGAAGGATGAAATGTATGCATGAGATGATGTGCATGAACACAGGGATGTTGATGTTTTTAGAACATGTGTGTGTGATTGACTTGAAGGGTTGATTGCTATAAAAGCCTGTTTTGTGGGCTTGTTATCTAGTCCATCATTTGTATGCAGATGTAAGATATAGAGGTGTTCACAAGCTATGAACATCTGTTTCTTTTGTTGAAGCAGGAGTTTAGTCCATCCAGTTGTTCTCTGTATGCCTGTTGTTGTTAACAGTTGTTGTTGGCAGCTTGTAAAACAGGTATAAATCAAAGTTTTGTGGAGCAAATGTACTTCACATTTGTTTGAGCCACCTTGGATCAATGATCAAGGTAGAGAAGCTCAGAACTACCTTCTATGACCATTTCAGTAGAAGTTCTACAGGAAGGCAAGGAGGAAGACAAGTCTTCTCAGGAAGACCAGCCCATCCAAGAAGGGAAGTGGTCAGAAACTTTGGTTCAGAGGCACTATGCAAAGGCAAGTGTAGGGAGGCTGAAAGAAGAGGGTGAGTCACTCTCATTTATTGTTCAGATCAGTATATTAGTCTTTTGGAGACCAAAAGTTCTTTTAGTGGGAATGCGTGATCCAAAAAGGGATCCTAGATAAACCTCTAAGTCTAAAAGACTTCATGCAAGAGGTAAAAGGTGCCAAATGGCACAAATCCTTTGTAAATAAAAAGAAAATTAAAGTCACAAGCTGCTCTTAGACATAGTCTCATTGCAAAGATCTCCTCATTCTAAATCCAACACAACTTGAATGCACGAAAATAGACTCCAGATGAAGGAGTTATTGTAAAATGAAAATTGCCCAATGTCCTTAGGAAAGGAGGCAATTTCATTAAATTCTGAACTATATTGAAAATTTTGATTTTAGTATAGGCTCACGAGCCAATACACAACTGACACATGGCAGACCAGGATTAGGCCACATGGCCTTGTTTGATTGGGCTAAGAGAAAATATCGCATCACAAGTATTTATAAGGGAAGGACTTTGGGCCATCAACGATTAAGATAAGCGATTGCCGCTTTATCGAATCGCACAGATTCAAGAGGACTAAACAAAGGCCAAGGTCGATGCGACATGTGACTGTGATCACCGATATCGGCGAATCGCTGTCAACGATCCCAAAAGGGAAGGACCCCAGGTTGATGCGACTTGCGACTGTGATCCCAAAGGAGAAGGACCCCGGGCCATGCGACTTGCGACGATGATCAGAACCAGACCTGAAAGGGTTTCGAAACATAAATACATAATATTTCACATCCGGACCAAAGCCATTTACATGGGTTTTTGCGATATTTGCCATGTTTTAATATATTTACAAAGTACAAAGGGGCAAGCCTTAGAGCCATTACGACTTACGATATCGACCTACGGGCAGACCGGATAGGAAAATAAAGCGCAACTATGAATGTTTTAAGTTCGGTGAACAGTGCCTTATGCGGATTTTCCCATGTTTTACAGTGTTCTCTATATAAATAGAGAAAGACTGTTCCTGAAGAATTTGAAGCGTCGATTGCCCTTCTGTTACCAAATAGGTGGCATTCTTACTTGAAAGCGTTAGCAAATGATTGTTAAATGCTCAGAAGAGGACTTGAGCGAACAAAGGTTGGGGAGCCGAATAGCCGAAGGGGAAAACAAACCGACCCATCCCGATTGATTAAAAGAAGAAAAAAGCCACAGAATGGGAGGAGGGAAGCAAAAAGGCCGCGCTGAGAGAGAACAAAAGCAAAAAGAGAGGTTTGGAATTTGCCAGGAGGGCAGTCCACAACGTGAAGTGAATGTGTGACCAGAGTTGGAGCACTGAGGAACCTATTGGGAGGCTCAGTGTGCCAGAGCGCTTAATAGAGCAAAGCCACCAGAGGTTGGAGGCAACGCATAAATACTTCAGTGAAGTATTGGACACCAAAGAGACCGAATGCTCAAGTTGTTGCTAGTGTTGTCTGCGTTGAAGACACAAGAAGGATTCCAAAGATAGTAAACAATTCTGAGGGAGTCAGAGAAGCCAGAAGCTCAAAGGAGCTTAGAGCACTGATTGAAAGAATTAGTCTAGAGAAGCCTAGAACTGTTTGCAGCTAAATGATAGCCAGGGGTAAGATGGTATTCTGAGCCCATTGGTTCATTTGTAAACCATATGGATTTGAGTCAAGGACTTGTAAAAAGAATTCATCCATAATCCCAAAGAGTCTAATTGAGTTGATTAGAGCTCAAGGAGACGTAGCCCAAGATATCAGGGTGAACTCCATATTACATTATTGTCTTATGTGTATTGATTACTGCTGCCTTATTCACTGTTATATGCATTTATGTATATGTTCAAGCACATTTAAATATCAGCATACACAATAGATTTTAAAGCACATAACAACCAACAATAAACACAAGCATATGCCTATACTTTAAAAGAATTTCTTAATTCACATTGGTTAAACATTAAAGACTCGGGAACATTCAAGCTTTGGAAGTGGGAGAGGTTCTTGTAAGCTAGACAAGAAGCCTAGGAGCCCCATTTTCAGATCACTTTGAAATTATTTTTATTTTTCCTAATATTTCTCGTCCAATGCATTTTGCCCTGGAATAGTTGCGCCGCAAGCGTGTTTTCCTTAATAACAATTAAGCTGAAACCCCTGTCAACATGAGTTTGACTGTAACAGTCGCGCTGATTCCTGAATGTTGTGAAATTTTAGGGTTTCTGTTAGTTTGGTCCAATGTGTCTTGACCTATGAGTTCTTTCCTTGTCCTGTGTGCTTGGATTTGTCAATGTTTTGGTTGATTGGCTTGATTATTTGCAAAAATTGTCCCATTTGCTTTGAAGTATTAGGAGTGAGGTCTCATTGAGTTCTTAGGGTTTTAGGTCAATTAGATTCATCACTTTCTGCTTGATTTATGTCATTGGGATACTAATTGTGTTTTTTTATTAAGTGTTGTTTTCTCTTTTAGAAATCATTAATAGAAAAAAAATCATTTTGCATTTGTTTTAGCTTTTACTTCAAACTTTGATTTTCAATTTGCATTAGATTAATTTGCATTGGAAAGTCATTATTTGGTTTTAATTAAGCATAGATCACATTGCTTGATTATGAAGTTGAAAGGAGTGCATCATCATTTGTTCAAAAGGAAAAGTGAAAAATATTTTCATGTAAGTGAATTTGAATCAAATTTCATTTTGCTTTGCTTGATGCATTAGTTGCATTAGATCATTTACAATAAAAAAAAACATCATTCATATAAGTGCATCTTAGTAAAAGTGAAAATCATTTTACTCTTGAAAAGTTGCATTTAGGATAGTGAAAAGTGAAAATCATCCTTACTTTTTGGCATTGCATTTGGAAAGCGAAAGTGAAAGTTAGTAGAAGGCATTTTGTTTGATGCATTTTGTTTGTTGCATTATTGTTTGAAAAATATTCCCTTAATTAGTCTAACTTTAATCTAAATGGAAAGTTTTTCTTTTCTCATATAGTTGCATCTTAAGCATTTAGTCGACATTGTTTTGAGCCCCAAAACTGAAACATAATTCAATATAAACATTAAAATTTACTCAATTAGCCTTTAGGAGCATTTGGAACTTAACGAAACCATGTATAGGTCTAGGTTAGAGAAATGTTCTGGCATTTATAAACCTAGCAGTTGTCATTATCTACCAGTGTTGTATCCCGAGGGTGATATATTATTCCATGTACATAAGTATATAGGATCGTTCTCCAGTACTTTGGGGTATATCGGAGGCGCTCCATGTATGGCAAGTATATGGGAATGCTCTAATTGAACGGTTATGCATTAGAAAACGCTAACATGGATTTGTGCTCCCCGTATCATCGTGTATATATTGGGAGACCCCACTAGGTTTCTATCCTTTAGCCACAGGTAACCGAGTCAACTGCCTTGTTGACGTGATACAATGAATACAACATTAAGGGAAATTGGTCGTCGTACATTAAGTCCTTGGTTTCGCCAAGGTGTATATAGCGGTTCACGGATACTTGGTAAACCCTTTTGCCTAGATTACCCTTTTTTATTTACTTTTAGTTTTAAAGTTCTAAAATTTACTGCCCACAATAACACGTCCTACCCATGCAGTTCTCCTTGGCCTAATTATGCCTTATTAATGGTCAATTTTAATTAAAGCTCAAATAAATCACCTCCTCTCCTTTTGATTTTGAGAAAAAGGTCATCGTTGCAGAACCGCCAAGTGCACCTCACATACCCCCTTCAAAATTTGATATTGAAGGGTTATCACATGATCCAGGTGGATATTGGTGGCCACCTGCCAAGTCCACATGGACCCACACCATTGTCTTTCTCAGCATTTTCAGTTTCCTTAATTGTAGCACAACTTACTATTTTTAGCAGTTTTTCGGGTCCTGAACTTCCGGAGCCGTTTTGAGGCCCTAAACGACGTTTTTAGGGATCCCAGGGGCAACACGAGTCCATGGAACATGGACCGGTGTTGCCGTTCCAACAATGATAGTGCTCGAATAGATCTTTCTAATGAGCTATTGTACGCGTCAAACGGAGATCATATGCTAAAGTTACGACCCCGGGAAGTTGATGTCCCAACTTACCCCCAAACGGGGCCCACAGTTTGGCGTTTCATCTCCTAGGGTTAGGTTTTGGAATGTTAAGGGTTTTTCATTGTTTCTCAACAATAAATAGGCCTTCGAGCCTCATTGTAAGTCAGTTCAGAGGCATGCAGCCCACACATCTCTTCTCAGAGATAGCTACCATCGCCCTAGCTAGTTTATTTCCATTTCTGATTGTAAGCATATTTCAGTATTTTCCATTAATGAAATGAAGTATTATTTCCGCTGCATATTTGTGTATATGGTTATCTCTGTAATTGGTTGCGTCCCTGTTTAAATCTGGATC
>APFE030627114.1:9530-31044 GCA_000404065.3 Pinus taeda
GCTTAAGCTTGGTTTGAAAAATTAGTTTGAAGGAATTCAAAGGGCATAGTAAAGCATTATTATCAGTAATTGATGCCCCGAGGAAAGAAAATGCAAATACCTAGTAAGCAACTGGAAAGCTCTAGCAGGACTCATGAAGAAGAGGAAGAAATGCAACATGATATATCAAAATTATGAGACCAAGTGCAACAAGTGTCACATGCACAAAAAGTAACAGAATCTAAGATGAAAGATGTAGAAGGGAAGATGGATGGTTTAAAGAAAGGTGTAGAAGCTAAGATGGATTATTTAAAGAAAGGTGTAGAAGCTAAGATGGATGGCATGGAAGCTAAGATGAATGGCATGGACACTAAAATGGATCGCATGGATGATAAGATGGAAGAATTGAAGATAAATATGAATAAGTTGCTACAAGAAATGGTCACTAATGGTGAAAGGGTAGTAAAGGAAACTCATGATGATAACAAAAAAATGTTAATCATGATTCCATAGACTCTAATGTTGGATCGAAGACCCACCGTATTCCAAAAATCGATATGAGGAAGTTTGATAGCAAGGATCCCGCAACATGGATGTTATAGATGGAGCAATTTTTCGATCTCAATAATGTCCAAAACACACAAAGGTACGTATTGCAACTTTATATTTGGAACCAAATCAGTTTGTATGGTATCAATGGCTTTGCTATCATAAACAAATTATCACTTGGGCAATTTTTACGGAAGAATTGATAGCACATTATGACGATACAAAAAGCAACACTTGTTTTAGCCAATTGATAAGTCTCAAACAAAAGGGTTCAATAATGGAGCATATTGAGGAGTTCCAAAAATTGAACATAAGGGTTAAAAAATATTCCAGAGGAGCATAGGATTGATGTGTTCATATGGACTTTAAAGGATAATATCCAACATGATGTTCACCTTTGGGAACCCGATTCATTAGCGAAGGCATTCAGGTTAGCAAGAAAAGTGGAAAGCAAAATTATGGCAACCAGGAAGCATACCAGTCACAACTTTAAAGAGGGAAGTTTTTTTACCCCTAGCCTTCCACAACCTATAAGGTTGACACCGCAAAAATTCGAAGAAAAAAGAGCAAAAGGGCTTTGTTACAGTTGTGATAGCAAATACACTAAAGGTCATGTCATAAGTGTGCTGAGAAGAAATTATTCTACATAGATTGTGAAGAGGAAGAAGAAAAGGAGCAAGAAAAGTCAAAGAAAGAGGATATAATCCAGAAACAGAGCCTAGATAAAGAAGAAATGAATTCGACAATATCTTGTAATGCATTGGCTAGATTTACCACTCCACAAACCATCAAGATAGAAGGACAAATCAAGAAGAAAAAGGTAATAGTGTTGATTGATTTAGGAAGTACCCACAATTTTATTCATTGTAAGGTAGCAAAAGAATTGAATTGCTTCCTATATCTAGCACCAGAGTGTCAAAGTGATGATTGCAAATGGAGGAACGATAAATTTCTCTGGAAAGTGCCATAACATCAAGCTATCCATGGGAGAATATGTATTGACTAGCCCAATGCTTTCCATTCCAATGGGAGGTGATGATGTTGTACTAGGAGTCCAATGGCTACAATCCTTGGGTACAATAGCTTTTAATTTTCAAGAACTTTTCATGAAATTTTCTGCCGAAAGAAAGGAATTTGAATTAAGGGGTATTGCAGGGAAACAAGGAAAGATAATCAGCTCTAATGGTATGACAAAGCTTCTAAAAAAGGAACAAAGAGGTGTAATTGCTCAATTATGTTATCTAGATGTTTCGACATCGGAATCATATATTTATCCAGGTCTCCAAAAAGTCTTGGACAATCATTCCAAGGTATTTGAGACTCCCAAAGGTCTCCCACCTATTCATGATCATGATCATGCTATTCATCTGATTGTAGGAAGTGTTCCTCCAAACATCAGGCCGTACAGATATCCCTAAGCCTAAAAGAGTTAAATTGAACATATGGTTGCAGAAATGCTAGAGGCTGGTATAATTCAACCTAGTCAAAGTTCTTTCTCTGCTCCAGTAGTATTGGTGCACAAGAAGGATGGATCATGGCACATGTGTCCGGATTATAGGGAGCTTAACAAGCTCACTATTAAAGATAAGTTTCCCATTCCTATCATTGATGAATTACTGAATGAATTGCATGGATCAATTTACTTCACCAAGTTGGATCTTCGTTTAGGATATCATCAAATCATAATGAAGACCGAAGACATTCCGAAAACAACATTTTGAACTCATGAGGGTCATTATGAATTTTTGGTCATGCCATTTGGCCATACTAATGCACCTTCTACATTTCAAGGTTTGATGAATTCTGTTTTCAAACCCTTCCTTAGAAAATTTGTGTTAGTATTTTTTGATGATGTACTAATCTACAGCAAGTCTTGGAAGGATCATGTTGAACATGTTGACAGGGTGCTACAACTATTGGAGGAGAAACATTTATATGCAAAAGGATCCAAATTTTTCTTTGGAGTGCAAGAGGTGGAATATTTGGGTCATATTGTATCTCATGAAGGAGTTAAGGTAGACCCTAGCAAAATTAAAGCCATTTAGGAATGGAAAATCCCCACATCCATAAAGCATTTGCGAGGATTTCTTGGGTTGACAGGGTATTATCGCAAGTTTGTTAAGAATTATGGGAGAATAGCAGGACCTCTAACAACATATTGAAGAAAGATGCATTTTCATGGACTCTAGAAGGAACAAAGGCCTTCGAACATCTTAAAGAGGCAATGTGCCAAGCACCTGTCTTAGCTACACCGGACTTCACAAAAACCTTTATTGTGGAATGTGATGCTTCAGGAAATGGAATTGGTGTTGTTTTAATGCAAGAGTAAAGACCCATTGCTTTTGAAAGTTGTCCAATCAAGGCAAATTTTTTACACCAAGCTATTTATGAGAAGGAAATGTTGGCAATACTACATGCACTTAAGAAATGGCGACCCTACCTATTGGGAAGACACTTCAAGGTAAAAACGGATCATGATAGACTTAAATACTTTTTACAACAATGATTATCCTCTGAAGAGCAACAAAAGTGGGTCACAAAGATGTTGGGTTATCACTTTGAAATCATCTACAAAAAAAGGAAGAAAAATGTGGTGGCAGATGCACTCTCAAGAAAGGATGCGGATGTGGAAGCATTGTTGTGCGCCATTTCTATTATCCAACCAGATTGAATAAACGAAGCAAGGGAGGAATGGAAGAATGATGAAGAAGTATGGGCACTTATTCGAAAGTTACAACAAGATTCAAATACATCTGATACATTTAGCTGGCAAAATGATTCGTTATGGTACAAAGATCGCTTATACCTATGTAAGAATTCACAACTCAAACAAAAAATTCTTATGGATTTGCACACTTCTCCCTTAGGAGGGCACTGAGGATTTTTAAAAACTTACCACAAGGTTAAGAAGGAATTTTTTGGGATGGCCTTAAATCGGATATTCAAAAGTTTGTGGAAGAATGTTTGGCTTGCCAACAAAATAAAGTTGAAACAATTAAGATCCTAGGTCTATTACAACCTTTATCCATTCCAAGCCAACATTGGGAGGAGGTTTCAATGGATTTCATCATAGGTTTACCCAAGTTTGAGGGCAAGAGTGTCATCATGGTGGTAGTTGACAGACTTACCAAGTATGCACACTTTTGTGCATTATTACATCCATTTAAAGCCAGTACAGTTTCTCCTGCATTTATGGAAACAATTCAAAAGATACATGGAAATCCAAAGATTATTGTAAGTCACAGAGAACCCATTTTCACTGGAAGTTTTTGGACATAATTATTTTCTTTTTCTGGTACTAAGTTAGCTCATAGTTCATCTTATCATCCTCAATCTGATGGGCAAATTGAGATAGTAGACAAATGTTTAGAAGGATATCTTCGTTGCTTTGTATCTGATAAACAGACACAATGGGTCAAATGGTTGCCTTTGGCTGAATGGTGGTATAACACTTCCTTCCACACAACAACAAAAATGACCCATTTATGGAACTTTATGGATATTAGCCACCATCCATCACATCATATTTAAGAAAAAAATTCTAAGGTTCAAGCAGTGGAACATGACATCGAACATCAACAACAAGTCCTCCAACTCTTAAAGGATAACCTCATGTTGGCATAGAATAGAATGAAACAACAGGCAGATTAACATCACAGCTAAAGAAGTTTTGATGTAGGTGATTGGGTATTCCTACGGCTACAACCATATAAACAAATGCCCCTCAAGAAAGCTAAGAAGGATAATAAATTATCACCAAAGTATTATGGTCCGTACAAGGTGTTGCAAAAGATTGGTACTATGGCATACAAATTGGAGCTTCCTGCAGCGTCTAGAGTGCACCCAGTTTTCCATGTTTCATGTTTAAAGAAGGTTATAGGCGACAAGCTCCCAATTCAAACAATATTGCCAGAACTTGACTACGAAGGAAACATTATATTGGAACCAGAAGCAGTCACAAAAACAAGAACTCGACAACTGTGAAATCGATCAATTTTGGACTATCTCATCAAGTGGAAAAACTTATCCACTAAAGATTCCACATGGGAGGATGAGACTTTTAGACAGAAGCATCCAAAACTACTCAAGCATTGAGGACAACACACTTTTGAAGGAGAGGGGTATGTTAGGTCCCTATAATACTAGTGATTACCCCATTACTATTATAGTTGTATCCCTTATTAATATTGTTGAGCCCCTATTGTCCCCATATTTTTATTACTGTGCCCCATAGAATCCATCTATTGTTATTTTTCTGGCTTTATATTATTATTGTTAGGTCAGTTGGGTTATATTGTGACTCCATAGAGTCCTATATATAGAAAGGAGGTTTTTTCATCTGAATCATCCAAGAATTGTTCATTTGTGTAATGTAAAGGAGGTTTCCCCCTCAAAGAGGCTGAATTCTAAGGCGTTGATCTCTCTTTTCTATCTTTTTATGAAGTTGGTTTCATAACATAAAAAATTTGGAACATACATTTTCACAAAGTTAATCTGTCATAAGAAAGATTGCATTGAATTCTTATTATGAGGCAAAGCAATTTCATAAATTTCCTTTATCCTATCAGGATCTATAAAAATCCATTCCTTGGATACGATAACTCCTAGGAGTTTCCCTTCACTAAGCTCAAAGTATGACGTTTTAGGGTTTAATGAAATCCCATATTTAAGACACCTTTCAAGAATCTGTTTTAAATAAGATTAAAGGTTATTCCTTTTCTTGGAATATATAGTAATATTATCTAAGTAAAAATACATAGTTATGTTGACCAGGGCCCTAAAGCCGATGTCCATGGCTTGTTGGAAGGTTCCTCCTGCATTTATTAATCTAAAAGGCATTTTTTGCAATGCATAAGCTCCCCATTTAGTCCTGAAAGTAGTTTTCAAATCGTCATTTGGATGTATAAGGATTTGGTTATACCTTGAGAATCCATCTAGGAAGGTTGTTAGTTCAGAACCTATTACTGATAGAAAAAATTGTTCCATGGGTGGAAGTGGAAAATTGCATTTTTTATAGGCTTTATTTTGATTTCTAAAATCGATGCAAATCCGAATATCACCATTATTTTTCCTGACAGGTACCAGGTTTGAAACCCATGTAGAATGCCTTACTAGAAAAATAATTTTGGCCTTAAGGATTTTGTTTAGTTCACTTTTTATTTGATTTTCAAGTTTAGGATGAATTTTCCTTAGCTTTCGTTGAACAGGCTTATCATCTGGTTAAGCCTGTAAGCCTCAATTTTCCTAATTTTGGTCTTTAAAATCAGATCCAAGGTTAATTAATTCAAACTTCAAAGTTGAAATTTGAATTTTGCAGTTAGTTACCTTCTTAAATCTATCCTTAAAGTCATATAAATCTTCATGCTCGACTACAAACTTGGCAAGGAATTTTGTTCAGATTGTTTCATTTGTTTTTCATGCTCATATTCATCGATTATTTGATCAGTAAATGACCCTTATGATGTTAAGAATCTTACAATATCTTCATCATCATTAAACATGCGCTAATTGGTAATATTATCAGGAATTGAGGGGTGAAAAACCAATTCAATGGAAATTCTATTTGGACAATAGTCCTCTGATGGGATTAGTCCCCACGCGACATTAGCTAGCAGATCAACACTAGCATTTTGAAGTCTTGAGATAAGAGAGATATTAAACACAAGAAAATGAGAAGTAAGAGTTTGAATGAGTGATTGATAATGCTTCAAGTAGCTTGAGACATGATGGATAGTGTTTCTAACATGTTTAATTACAATTTTAGA
This sequence comes from Pinus taeda, assembly GCA_000404065.3. Lineage (NCBI taxonomy): Eukaryota > Viridiplantae > Streptophyta > Pinopsida > Pinales > Pinaceae > Pinus > Pinus taeda. The sequence continues at coordinate 15,824 of APFE030627114.1, forward strand.
ATCTCCAAACACTTGAAGATATTTGACATTAAGGCTTATCACTTTATACAGAACTTGAACAAGAGCTTCGTATTCAACGATATTATTGGTGCATTCAAAATATAACCTTAATGCTATCATTGTCTTCTCTCCTTCAAGATTTATTAAAATACATAATGCTCCCGTGCCATCAATGTGTCAAGAACCATCAAAATATAAAGTCCAAAATAAAGATTTAGCTACTGGTTTATCTAAAATATTTACAAATCTAGATGAGTGTACCTGTGAAAAGTATTCAATGACTTCAAAAGGCGATTATTGTGCATTAAAATTACCCAAGAATGTATCTAAATAGTAGTTCCCCAAAATATTATTAGCGAAGATCGTCGGTTCATTTTCTTCATCTAAGTATGTTACTGAATATTTCATGTGTTTTTCTCGGTCAATGTGAATTTGATTAGGATTTCCATTATAAGGAAGACACATATGAGACCAATCGTAGTGAAATAACTATGTAACTTATCTGACCAAACTTTGATTAGAATTAAACCATAAAGGTTAGGGATATCAACGACAAGTACATCAATGATTTAACATACTTTAGCATTAGAAGAAAGTTTAATAAGAACTGAATTGATTTCCCCTAACACTTTAACTTTGGTTTTGTTGGGTTGAATAATATGTCCAACAAACCTCGGTGGTGAAATGCTCAGTTTAAGAAAAACTGAATAGGGTAGTACATTTGAAGATGCCCCTGATTTACTAAGCAATTATGCACATTTTCAATAAATATTTCAAAGGTTAGCACAAACGGAGGGGTATGACAATTTGACCTATCTCCAATAAGGGTGGAATTGGTGGGATCAATATTATTTGAAGGATCAATGGGAGGTTTTCCTATTCCTTTAGAAGCTTTAGAAGTAGCAACATTTGGCAAAGGGGATGCAGGAACTACATTCAATTCTTTAGGTAAATATTTCTATTGCTGCTTTAGTTTATCTACTTCATAGAAGGAAATATTAGCCTTGGCCTTCGTCATATCCTCTATTGTATTATACTCTAGGGTATCAAAAATAACCATAGTTTTAGATGTGCATGGAGAATTTGAAGAAGAAGGGATTGAGATAGAAGGTGTAATGGAAGAGTTTTTGGTTACATCTTTTCCTTTAGTGCTAGGTGTAGAAAGTTTTTGTTTTTGGGTTGATTATGATGAATCTATAGAATCCTTACTTCGTGTACTGACTAGCAAAGCCTCACATTGATTTTCATCATCCAAATCTAGATGACTAAAATCCCATAATACTTGAAGTTTGGATGTTTCTTCTTCTTGGGATTCATCGACAGATAATGATTTTTCTTCCTCTTCCTCCTCTTGATCAGATTCAATATTTGATACGACATTAGGAGGTTGAGGGTTTGAGGTATGGGGTCTCTTGAAAGATCATAAAGTTGTTTTAGAAGACTCAACTACCTGTTTTTTGATATCTACCATGTCATTTGACATAGATTTAAGAACCTTTTGTAATCCTTCAAGATAAAAAGGATCTTTAGGAGCTTTCTTCTTCGGTTCCTTGTTGGAGGTGACCTTCTTAGTTTTTATTTCTTCTTGAGGGGTTTTCTTTTCTAAGGCAAGAATCACTTTTTCTATAGCTATTAACTCTTTCATATTATCAACTAAAGTAGCCCTATTAGCCCTGTCTACAAAAATTGTTATATTAGAAGGAAGAGAAGAAATATTCCACTCAATTTTAGCCTCAACACCACATTCAGAGGTATTTGGAATTTTATATAACAATTTATTAAACCTAGAATTGAAATCTTTGATTTTCTCATTGGGGTTGGCTTTAAGATTGGAGAGATCATTGATTAGAGTAGTAGTTGTGCAATCATCACCAAAATTACTCAAAATTTGTTCTTAAAATATATCCCAACTAGCGATAGATGTTGGTGGTAATGAGAAATACCATGAACCTACATATCCTTTAAGGGTATATGGGAATAATCTCACTACACAGTCTTCTTCTACTAATCCATTGAGATTAATGGCTAGCATAAAATTATGGAGATGTCATTCAACAGGTATTCCATCGTCATGATTAAACTTTGGTAACCATCTTTCTAGATGCTTAGGTAGAGGATGGAGAGGTGTTGCCATCTGAAAAACTCCAGGACTAGTCCATGGTCTAGCTTCTGGTGGGTTTTGTTGCCTATCATCCATTATGGGAACTTGAATAGAAGGTGTGATAATATTAGAAGAGGCTGACTATGTTGAAGAAGAAGCAAATCTTGAGCTAGTGTTGGTCGAATCAACGCCAGTTGATTGCAATGAGAGAGAATGAAAGGAAGGATTAAGAGAAGGAGAGAAAAATGGTGATGAAGTTTGAAATGAAGGTGTTTGAGGTGGAGTTCATGATAAAATATCACTAGTAGATGATTGAGCTTCAGATTTTTTTGTTTTTCTATGGTGGGAAGGTAGAGGAAACTCAAATGGAATAGTCCCAAGTTTATCAATTTGGGAACGAGTCAAACTATGAATGGATTGGAAAGATGAGGAAACACTACTTTTAGATAAGTCAGATTGTTGTGGCTTCTCTTCATAAATAGAAATTCTTTCTAATTTTTGAATTAAAGTTTGTACTTCAGGTATCTCCTAATAAGGAGGTTGATTAGATGACCTAGTTAGTGTGTTAGGAGAATTTGTGGTTGTTTTCACAACTTCTGGTCTAGGAGTGGGTGATTTGGAATGAGCTCTGGAAGTTAGTGGAGATCTTGAGGAGGAGTGACTCTTTAAATGGCCTCTTGATGTAGTATCAAACCCTCCTTCTAGCACCAAAAATGTTGAAGGCCTGGAATGTCATGGTCTCAACATCGAGGATAACCACCTAGTCGGGAACTGAAAAATCGTTCTGTATCTATTTGGAGTAGTGGTGCAACTGGGGATTAAGGGACCCGTTTTCCTTTAGGTATATATGATGGGATTTGAATGTAATGTGTGTAAAAGGATTTCGTGATGGAGATGAAAGCAATATATACATATACATATAACATTACATATATACATACATACATATTCTATATATATATAATTATATATATATATCTAATATATGGGATAAACTTAGCCTTATTCCTGTGATTTAATATTATTTAAGGTGCTAAAAAATATAGATCATATAGCATTTCAAGAAATAATTACAAGAAATATAATTAATTTGATTAAATAGTTAATCAAATTAATTGTTTTAAAACATATCTCATATAAGAATTGATTGTTTTTACATTGCATTCAAGAATATCAACTTCATACTCTTTAATAGTGAATAAGTACTCAATAGTGTATATGCTCTTACAAAACAAAAACAATAAAGAAAATGTGTGACTGTCATCAAATATAAACACAACAATAAAAAATAAAAAAAAAACAACAAAAGAACTGATAGATTAAGGCTCTGCTCATGGAAAGAAAATAATCTTGGTTCCTCCTTCCTAATAATACACTTGAAAGGTACAATAGTACGAGTCTCTTAAGTTTCCATACAACAATTCAGAACCCCTTTCTAAATACATGAAATGAGTATTTATAAAAATATAAATTTCAAAATATCAAATAATCAAAATGTTGAGGAGGTTCAAACAACCTTCCTTAATATAAAATTAAAGGACAAAAATAGAGTCTATTGGAACCAATCATCTAGAATGAGAAGCCTATTTTGCTTTCATTTGCTTCCCGCTTTTATAAATATCCATTATGGGATTTAATTCTGGAGGATGAGCTGGGTTAAGTCACATCTAGCCCGCATAAATCGCATTGGAGAGTATTGGCTGCATGTGGACAACATTATTTTTCAAAGAATGTAACATAAGCCATTGGCTGCATGGTTTAACCAAGTGTTTCCAATAGTGTTCAAAGTTTAACTTGGATAACTTGTTTATGTTACCTTTGTCTTGGACCAATCTTGCCAATGTTTCATTAGTATCTTGACATCCAGAAATGTATCTATGGGGCATTCTTGAATCAGGTTGGCATTGAAAAGGTTTTGGTGAATGGTCTGCATGATATTATTTGCAATGTCCCTTGTACTCAATATGGCTACATCTACCTATTTTATTCTCATGTCCCAATCCTAAAAAATGATTTCCTTCTGTATGTCGTGAATCCTGGGAGGATTCACTGCTCTACATTCTGCATTGTCTTGATAGGTAATATAGTCAAAGATGTTCTCTTCTATGTCATCGAAGTATGTACTCAGGTCGTATAGCTGATTCATCAGTGAATCACTTGCCTTGCATAGATCATTAACTATTGTCAGCTTTTGGAAAAATGTAACCTGTTGTTGAGCGAGGAGAGTGTTAAGTTTTGTCGCTTCCTTCTTGAATTCTTCCATCTTAGGATTATATTTGTGTTGATAAATCCTTAGTTGAAGTTGTTACAGTTGTTCATCCTTTCTCCTGATGTTTGCTTTAGTTGAAGCTTTATTTTGTCGAATCTCTTCTGCATTTTTGTCATCTTTACCTGCCATTATTCACCAATACTTTGCTTTGCATTTTATAATGCTTGTTCTAATCGCAAGATCTTATCATTCTTTTCCCTGACCAGAAGTCATACTCCTCAGGCTTTGTCAACAATAGTTGTAGCATATGCCCCTACAAATTGAGATATTCTTATGAGATCATTAGCAGGGTCAATTTCAGAATCCTTCCATAGAACGTCCAAAGATATATTTCAAGCAATTAAGACCTGAGATTGTTTTGTCCTTTTCCTCTTCTTTTTCCTTGTCATAAAAACATTATGTTTTGGAGCGTAGAATACATCCAAGGGAGGTATTTCTTAAATATTGAGTACAACTTCCGATGTGGGGTCTATCAGGATGGCTTCCAAGTCATCGGTGCTAACTTCCTTGTCAGAAGATCCAATAGAGAGTGGAATATTCTTAGTAATCTCAGGAGTTTTGAGAATTTTTATAGGATTTATGGTCTGAGTTTCTTGCGAGGCTATCAATCTTATTAAATTGTTCCCATAGTTTATCGAAATCTCTAGTAGGCATCAATTTATTGGTCTGTTGTGTTGATGATGTACTTTCAGTGTTCCCCTTCTTGATTTGAGGTTCCATTGGGACTTGAATTGTAACCATTTATTTGTGTAGAATTGGTTGCGAAATATTTAATATGTCAAGGGGGATATTCTCCAAGATGTTGTTCCTATATTCTTTGAATTTTTCCAGATCAACTGGGGTCATATTAGCTTTTGCGAATCTCTCTACTTGATGATAATCTACAACTATCTCGAAGAGGTCATCGAAGTCATCTGGTTCATGCTAGAATTTCCTTTGACCTGAGGGATGACATTTTGAGCTTTCTTGTCTGGGTCATATTTCCCAGGTAGAATAGTGGGAAACTTCATGCATAGAATTATCTAGATTTCAAGCATTGTATGCCTGAAATTCTCTAGAGTAAAAACTCCACAGTGAATAGGAAAAGGTGGCCAAACAAATTTCTTGGCTTCTTTAAGATATTCAGTCAGTCCACTGCCCACAGTATGATGTGCTACTTCTTTGGCCATAAGTTTGTTTGGGACATAGAAAGGGAGGACATGAGGGGAAACTAGGATTTGATAGATCCTGACATAAGTGAAAAATTCTTCCCCAAACCATTTTCCTATGGTCGTAAGGTCATCTATAGGTTCTCTAGAAAATATAACAGTTTTTTCATAAAGATGGTCTGGTACAATGGTAACATTAGCCCATGGCCGTTTTTATAAAAATGGGTTTGATAGTTACTTTCCCATAGGATATTATGGTATATATGGATGGGGGTAGGGTCTTCTAATGCCCATTTCCATCACATCGATGGAAAATCAGAGGTAAATCACAACACCTCCATCATATAAGCGCTCATTAAAAGGGGGGGAATCTCCATCATAGACATATTATATTTACTTCTATATGCAATAATCTAAGTGGCCAACTTGTTTGACAAAATGGTAGTCCAATCCATAACGTAGGCATTTGAGGAAAATTCTATTAGGGAAACCCATTCTATAGTAATTTTTTTGTGTATTAGGTTGTCTAAATAACTTACACATCATAGCTCAAATATGATAATAAGGACCAACAAGAGAAAATAGGGAATACATACCCTCATCATCATGTTTGTGCTTACTTGGCTCTTTCCTCCACTGCCTAATTGGGTGTGACTGAACTAGATGCTCACCTGCGAACTTCTAAATAAACTGGGTGTTGTATATCTTATGAGGTTCTGGTAGGTGGTATATCTTTCGAAGGTATTCAACTCTAAACGATCCAATCTTCATCTGTGTCCTCAAGGTTATGAAAGTCCTGTCGGTGATATTCACTTCGCCAATTACCCATTTGATTATGTCTGTATATGGCATTATCTTTGCCCGAGTAGTTAGATTTGGTGACATCTTCCGAATTGGTTTCAGATGTTGCTGTAGTATTATCCACTATAGACTTTGTGACAATTACCTTGGGTTCTTCTCTCTTGAATAATCTATACATTGCTTCACAAGAAGAACTTCCGACATTTGTAGTACATGTATTGTCTGAGAATAATGCAGGCATTTCAGTTACTTCTGTAGTAGTTGTGGCCAGTGGTGATGGAACCACATTCTTCTTATTCTTCTTTGGAGCTCTCGGCATTTTGCTTAAGCTCTACTTCTCGGGAGTAACATGTGACAAAGAACATATGATAAGAACATGGAGCAATGCTTAGCATTCAAGACTTATGATAAAATGGTGTGAAAATAGGCATTTAATATAAAAATCTTGAAATGCTCAATGGAAGAAACTAAATCATTCACACAATTGAGATCCATTAATACCATTATAACCGATAATAAATAAAGAAACGCGGGTTTCACATGCCTTTCACACAGGTTAGCACCCTTCGGATTCTATCGCATGACAAGTTCTTCTATATGATCATCGATGGCTTTACAAAGTGAACATTTCCCATATGCGATTGGCGACATTTGCTAAGAGAGATGGCATGGAACGTATTGTGTGATTTATCGCAATCAATGTTTCATGAGGGAAGGTCGTTTTAACCCTTTGTCATGTGATGTGATCGTAATATAGTGATAAGGTACACTGATATTGGGTGGTGCTTCATTAGGTTTTTGAGTTAAAAATAGTGTTGGGGGAATGTGATATTTTCATTTCCAATTAAAAATAGTGTTGAGAAATTTTCTTCATTTAAATTCAATTAGGAGTCTTATTACAATGGGTTAGGTTGGGTAATCTCACATTGTTCTTTGACTTAGTATGACACTTTTATTCACTTGCGATTAGTGACATGCGAAATTATTGAGAACTATTCAAATTTAAGTCATTTTAAAAATATTAATGTAGTTAAGACCTAGGGTTAGGATGGTTCTTTATTTTAATTTTTTAAGACTGTTTTTTTATCTACATTATTAAAGGTTATATATTTAAAATTAAAAAGGGTCCCCATTATTCAACTATGTTACTTATTCTAATAATAATGGGGTTTTTTGAGTGATACAACAACTGGAAAAACCGGTTAAGGGATTCCTAGGCCTTTGAGAATGAACCTTGAGACCACCTCCCATGGATTCTGAAATCCATCGGGAAAAGAAAAGCTCAAATCTGAAATAAACACACCAACATTGTGGCATCTGGGAAAAGGAAATGATAGGCTAAAAACCACTCTCATAACCCAGCAAAATTGTGCCACCGGAAAGAAAAAACCATACACCAACATGCAAAGCCATGCATGTCCAAACCAGCTAGCAAATCACACATGCAAAATGTTACCTGCAAGTAATCCTGCTAAAGTTGATTGATGCTAATTTCCTTCCCTGATCCTTGTTTTCCCTACTTTCCCTTTCCTTTCTTTTCCTTCCTTGCTCCAAACCTAGAGTGCTCCAAGAAAATTCTATGTGACCAAGAGTTAGAGAGAGAGAGAGAATAATGAGAGAGCTCCAAATTTGAACAAACAAAAGGTTACCAACTGATCCTCAGAAGCCTTTTTATTAATGAGGCCTCTATTTTCTTCATTTTCCATTATTTTCCTTCATTTTTCCTGTCACATGCAACTTGTGACATTTAACCTTCCTTTTCTCCTAATTTCCATTATTTTCATAAATAAATTTGCCATAATTGTCTTTTTCCTTTTTTATGCCTTTGCCTTAGCCTTTGCCAATTTTCCTTAGCAAAAACACACATCCAGTGATGTCAACTAGGATATCCTTGCCCAACATTTAGCTTGGAATAAGTGTCCCTTAACCGTGGTCTTATTTTCCCTTTATTAATTTTTATTACATGAGATTTTCACCAGGGTTGTTACACTTTTAGTCTAGAATTTTTTTTTGAAACCACTGGATACCTTATTCTTGCACTCAAATCCATGGGTTTTTCGGCGTAAAGAGTTGAATTCTAGCCAACAAGTTTCAAACATTTTACGTCCCCCAATTGTTTTAAGTTTTTGATATATCCCTGGATCTAGAATATATTTGAATCGTAACTATGAGGAGAACAAGAATGGGATATCAAACTATAAGTTTTAAGAGAATATTTTCGTGTAGGATTTTATAAAAAAGGATTTAGGGAACCCGGTAAGAAAATAAACCTTAAAAGAGGTTGTCATTAAGTCTTCATAAGCAAAATTATTTATAAATCTAATTAGGTATTTTTCTCAAACCTTTGCCTAGAGGCCACACAAAGTTGAAACTTGCTCTAATACCATATATAATGACCCATAATTGAAAGATATAACTAATTAAATCAATTTATGTGATTAATAATCAACACACAAACTATTCAACTAATTAGCATAGAATTTTTGAAATCATTAGTAGAGAAGACTAACCTATGGCGACGATATACCTTACTAGTAATTTCAGAGTTACAACACTATCTAGATCCTGCTTGCCACAACAAAGCTTTAGGGATGACTCTCCACCTTACCATAGGCTCAATTGAACATAATATTTCTACATCTGGCCACCCCTGAGCCCTCAATAAACTATTATTGCCAGGGAATCCATTGTCTCACAAGAGTCTCCTTTGAAAGGAATGAATAATGTTTCTCATCTCCTTTTCCATTCATAAAATAGAATAAACAATTCCAATAATAGAAAAGAATTGGAAATGGATCTATATACCCACAATCCTTGTGTCAACATGCCAACTTTTATTTCTTTATTTTAAGTTTTAATTATTTCAACCTTTTTCTTAATTTTAACTTTTATTTACTATATTCTTTTTCATCTCTTGCTAATTTAATTATTCTTACTATTTTTATAGTTTATTTTTATATATTTATTTAAAACTTCAATTTTTTATATAGATATATATTTTTTTTCGTAAGCTTAGGTAGGTCCTCCTTTTCTATTTATATAAAAACAAGCTGAATCCATATACTGTCAATAGGTGACCTCAACTTGCCCAATGGGAAACCAAGTTTGTTGGCCACCTATGCATATTATATGCCATCCAAAATTGCTAAGGTAACAATCTTTCTACCCAAGCTATATATACATAACTATTTATAAAGCAGTTTTTAACCATAGGTCCCATAAGCATGCATATAAAAGAAAACTAGCCGCTAAAAAAAAGTACCCTGAGAACATGAGCTTAGTCTAATCCTTGGCCTCATCCTGATCTGGCTCAATGATTACTAGGTCTTCAGCTAAGCCTTCATTCCCTGGTGTCATTTCCACGATACAAAGAATGTGTCTTTGTATTCGATCTAATCTTATATCCTGCTTACATAGCTGGAACTGTATGGTTTGCAAGTCTTGTTTATAATCAGGCATGTCTCTGATTATCAGCAGCATCCCCATGGATACTTGCTCCATCGCTTTTCCAACCAACATCTTCATGAGCCAGTACAAATGTAAGGTCTATTTAAATGAGACAGTCTTCCTCTAGTATTTCCAGGACCAGGAATGAGGTCTCTCCACTCTTCCATCTCTTCCTCCGAGTCCTCTTCCTTAATCCTTTCCTCCATCTCCTCAATAATTTTCTGATCCCTTCATCTGTGTCTTTCATATAAGACTTGGCTACTTCCTTCACGGTCTCATCCATGGGACGTCTTCCCATCCTTTTGCTTGAGGTTCCGATGTCCTGAGAGCGCGGTCTGATATTTCTCCTGCCTCTTCAACTGCGACCTTTGGCTTCCCGTGCCATGTCTTCACTCTCTTCTACCTGTTCACAATGGACACAATGCATATTCAGGATAAAACTGCTATTACCCATCCAAATTCCAATTGTTTATGATGGTTTCTATCTATCTGCGCTATCTCTCTTATGTCTGCACTCTTCTGCTCCCAAGTACCCCAATGAGCCTAGGATGGTCTGCCCCTTCTCCCTGCTCCCTCTTTCCTGCTTCTCTTTCGGGTCCTTGGGCACTGTCTCTCTGCCAATTCCCCATTCTCTCTCCTTATTTTCCTGAGGATTGACCCCCTCTCGAAGCTGCCCCGGGATAGTGAGCCCGTGGGTCTGCTTGTTAAAATTCTCCTCTCCCTTTCTACCTTGGTGGCTGACATCACTCCCTCTCTTTTCAACGATACCCCCCTGGAGGGTCACCCCCTTCTTTCTTTGTTTCTTGCTCGGATTTCCCTCACAAGTTCACTCCCCTCTGCTACTCGGGCTTCCCTCACCTACCCAGACTTCCTGTCTAGAGAACTTTTTCAGACTTTCGGACCTCCTAGCCTCACTGAAATAATATATTCTAGCCTTTGTATCCTTGGTTTTGAGCTTAGCATGCCCCTCCCTATTAATTTATATACCCCTTAGCCTTTCCTGCCTTGGAGCCAAGCTACTGAGCCATTCTCTCTCCTTGTTCCCATGCTGTTTATACAACAGAACCTCTGCATAGGGTCTTTCCTTCCCTCCTTGACTCAAGTTCCTTACCCCTTCCAACATATTGAAATTTCCTTTTCGAATTATAGAGAAAAGATAGTAAACATACCCGAGATTAGGCTTCCTGTATTCCAGATGGTTGTCTGTCTTATCCGTCGCTGTTGTTTGCCTTCTCCCTTTCAATCTAACCATCCTTCCTTACCCCCTCTTTCATACTCTCTTGCTGCTGTCCCATCCTTCATTTGCCATTGTCCTCACCACCTCTCCTCTTCCCAACATTCCTCACGCACTTCTCCCATCTGACATCCTTCTTGCTTCCTAGTACCTCTCCACGTTCTGCCTTACAATCATGTGAGCTGCGGTAAGAAGTCCTTGCACCTCACAGATTCTGATATCGCCATTATATCTTTTTACCCATCCCGTCACCCCGATGGGGTTATTATTTATTATTATTAATACCATTATTTTATTGTATTTATTTATTATTCATATATTTTATTTATTATGTGTTGTTGTTTTGTTGTTATTGCTATGGGGTATTACATTAATTTTAATAGTAAAAACATTTGTATGGATAATGAGTGGCAATTTAGATATATATTTCAAATGAATTTCATAATGTAATTACAATTTCTAGCCATTTTTTTTTATAGTGAAGGTATAGAATCTCTCTATAACATGCAAATTGTTGTAGTAGTGGTATATAACATATTTTTTGCTTTTCTTATTTTTCTTTCCTCTAAGCATATAGTGACTAACATGCCACTTGTTTCCATCTTTCAATGTTAGAATGACTCTTTTTCATAGACAATGGACAACTATCTACATACCTTAGAGGGCCTAACCAATAAAACACGCTTTACACAATGGTATATGACTTGGAACCAGTTGAAGCAACAACGAAGGAGGTTATAAAATGGGATTTCCAGGTGGTATGGAGATAGGAGATTGATAAATGGATGAGTTAAAATATGATTGAGGGCCTTAGATACTACGAAAGGTTTGGATTTCCTACAAATTTTTTGTGAATTCTAAGAGTTTTGATTTATGTTATGGTTATTTGCATGGTGCATGATACCACTTTCTAAAAATTTGTCTAATTATTAAATCATATAACTATATGTTCATACTAGTTAGGCCTTTAAGGGGCTTGAAGAGATTGATCAGTTGCTGATGAAGAAAAAGACACAAGAATAGTACATACAAGCCCTATAAACTACAAAATAAATACGTAATTAAGGTCTAAAGAAGCCAAATAAATAGTGTTATTAGGTTAACTAAAGAGATAACATACAATTTATTTTCACTATGTTTAATAGGTTGAAGAAGGGCCTTACATATTTGATATCTTGAGAGATCCTATTGAAGGAGTTCTTTTTCAAGTGTTCATAAGTACTTGATATAGTTGTTGAAAAAGTGATTAAGAGGTTGTAATAGTAGTGACCAACATAAAACTAGCAACATCTAAATTCTATGGATTCAGACCTAATGGTTTCTCTAGGTCATGGAGTTTAGTATTCCATTGATTAAACAATCAATCTAGTTGTTGATTGAGTAAATCATGGAGTTGATATATATGATTTCATATATATGATTGAAATTGATCAAAGATAAATTGTATATGGATCTTGAAAAGGAAGAAATGTAGCCTGTCGTGGAATAGGCCCTCTTGCTAACCAAGGTTCAAGCTAAGCTACACCAATGTTTGGTTGACTCTATACATCTCTACATACAGTCCATGTGTTGGAAAAAAAGAAAAAGTATTTATTGTGTCTGAATATGACACCATATGAGACCAAATAAGAACAAAATGGATGCAAGTTTTAAAACATAAATCAAAGGATGAAGGTTATTGAAAAATGAAAAATGTTTTTATTCTTATTTTCAAGCAAAGTGTAGTTTAAGACGAAGCCAACCTTAGCTTGAATGGAAGAATGATTTGAATGATCTATGCATTATTGGGATGTTGTTAGAGGCTAAGTTTGAGCTAGACTTAGATTTAATGGACAAATGATTTACTTATCAGTGGGACAGTGTCAACAAAGTTGTGCATGACCCAGTGGAGCTTGGATATGCATGGAATAGTTTGTTTTCCCCAGGATTGGCTCCCTATCCTCAATCACTCCCTATGGAATTTTAATGTGTGACTTGATGAGATATGAACTCCACAAATAAATTGATCTACACCTCATAGGTAATTTTTTTTTTCTTAAATAATTTTATTTTGAAAATAAAAAAAAAAAATTAAAAAGAAAAACAACAAGTTAGCATATAATAAGACATGGACCATGAATCAATATGTTGTAGAGTAATTAACAATTTTTATTGACACATTCGAGCATTATTTTGTCTAACTTCATCGAATTATTCAATTAAAAAAAGATCATTAACTTGTGCAACTTCTCTGCACTAGCGCAACCATATAAATTAAATTGTTTGTAAATGCCCATAAACATCAATCCATAATAAATATAAAAAAAGTTCATCATTTTTCTATGTTGTTCACACACTCAAGAGGTAAGTGATTGCTATGTCCATGAAATATTTGTACCAAGAAGATTCATCAGAAGGGATTACTCCCTGCAATATCAACTACAAAACTTGACCCCGAGAGTGTCAAGCAAATTGAACCCACAACTTCAAAGTGTTTTAACTACAAGCACTTGACCAACTTAACCAAACTTCTAAACCAACTTAACCAAACTTCTAAGAAAAATAACTTAACATTTCAAATTGGTAAAATTAAAAAATCAGAAAAATTAATTAAATTATATATGCATAAATATAAATATATAATCGAGGAGGAGGAGAATCCAGATGCCGATCACCTCGGCCAGAATAGAGGAAAAACCCCAATTTGTGGCTCCGGCCTTCGGTGAACACAATGAAGTTGGTGAATTGGCGGCTTGCCTACTTCATGTCCAAAGAGTATCTCGCTCGCGGGACATTGCTGGGAAGACCGTCGCCGCCGCAGGATTCGAACAACGGCACAAGCAGGATTTCCTCCGAGCTGGTGACGTCCACCTTCCAGAAATTGTGAATCCTTCTCAGCTGGCTGCTTGGCTCGAAATTAACTAATAAATATCATTCTCCCTTCGGAACAAAAGCTCTCCGCCCTGCACAGATCTCAATGACTTTGGTCGCCTGGTCGAATCTGAGGCAGGTAATGATAAATTGCATTGAAGTCCCCTTCATTACGATCCGATTTTAGATTGGCGTAGTCGATCGGGCTATGGATATGCATATTGACGACCGAAGTTATAACAGGTCTGTGAATTTTTCTGTATTTCATGGGCTGATCAATTATTGACAACGCCATCTATCTCAAAAGCTTTTTCCCAGGCCGCCATGTGTGGTAGTAATTCGGCCTGTAGTTGGTTTGTCAATGGATCAGATTTCTCCATTTAGCTGTGACGTCGAACATCCTCTTCAATTTTCCAAACTTGGCCATAACGTTTTTGACTTTTCATGAATTTATAAAGAATATAGAAATGTTATTTTCCATCCATATATGATTTTTAAAACCCGTTGTTGTCGATCAAAGATTTGATATCTAAAATCTTTTGAATTTTAGGGGTCGATGTCTAATTTTGGTTAGTAGTTGTCTATAATGTTACTTTTTGGAGATTCTGGTGAGGGAATCCGGCGGAAGAAATTGATGTTAAATCTTGATTTGTTGTAGTTAAAATGGTTTTTTAACTGTATATTTGGATTCAACACCCTGGAAAGAAATTGAGGTTAAATCTTGATTTGTTGTAGTTAAAATGATTTTTTAACTGCATATTTGGATTCAACACCCTGGAAAACCCCTGGGACGCTTTGATTGTGCAGAAACTAGCTATCAAACTTGCGATTCCAATAAATTGCTGCCGGATTATGACCGGAAAAACCCACCGGAAAAGCTTCCAAAAAGTTGCATTATAGATAGCTGCTTTTGGTTATCTCCGGTTTGAACTCCCAAAACAATATATTGATAAATTTTATTAATTTTTTATTTTTCATTTCTTTATTTTATTATGTGTTTGAGTCATCATTAGTATTTGCTATGTGCACACAAAAAATTTGACCCTAAAAGCTTTAAGGAGAATGGACCTTGTAACCTCTTGATGGCAAGGCACTTATTTTAACCAACTCAACCTTACCCTTAGAACTTATTAGTGAAGATAGTTATTACTAATTGTCAAATTATTATAATAACTAATCATGAGTGATTGTCAAATTATTGTTAAAGATAGCCATTACTAATCGCTATACAAGTAAAGATTTAAAGATAATCATTACTAATGACTATACAATTAAAGATAGCTATCATTGATTGAGATACTTTGAAAATTATACTATCTTTTGAATGAGTTGCCAACCCACAGTATGAATATTTTTATGCCAACATTTCAA
>APFE030627117.1:0-43516 GCA_000404065.3 Pinus taeda
TTAATTAATTAATTGAAAAATTAATTACTTAAACAATGAAGTAATTGAAAAATTAATTAACTAATTAACCTATGAGCATGCTTATCTCCAAGTTGTGGATTACATGTAACTTTGTATTTGTACAATCTTATATGTGTGGTACATATTTTAGTTGTTATTGGTAGGTTGAGTACAACATTGATCACCAAAGTCAATTTGTAAGAGTGAATTTTCTAAGGAGAGGAACTAAAACTATAAATCTCCATTATGAGTAAAGAGTTTATGCCTAGCCTTGGATGAAAGGTGTCTAAAGCCTAAGTATCTTTTGAATGAAGCTTGACTCACCTTATTAATTGACTTAGTAGTGAATCTCCTATTGTGAGTCCCTACCTATCTATGTTGTGATCTATTGTTTGCCAAGTTAGGGTAAGCTACATAATATTTTGTATTGTCTATGTTTAGTCCCTAACCACTAGAATGCATCTCTATGGGATTATGCCATGGGATGAAGGTAAGACTATAGAGTTAAAACTTGTGAAAATGTGTTAGACAAATATAGAAACAAATTCAAGAAGGAAGAGGTGAAAACACAAAAATAATCCAAAAATTCAAGGGTTGAATATGAGAGTTTAGAAAGAACGTTTAGTGGTCCATCCCCATCCTCCCATGTTAGTGGATTCTTGCCTAAGCATTTAGGGTGTAGAACAATATCATATTTCCTTGACGAAGGTTGTAGGAATGATGTGGATGAAAAAAAATTCATATTTCTCTATGCATGTGGTTTTCCATCCAATGTTCCTCACTAATCCTATTGGGATAAAATGGTACAAGACATTAATGGTTCCCCTAAAGGATATAATAACCCCATGTATTACAAAGCTAGAAACTTGAGAATTTACAGGGAAAGAACCAAAATCCATAGTATTCTAAGAAAATTTGCAAATGATTGGAACCATTATGGGATATACATTATATCTGATGGCTAGACAAATGTTAAAGGTAGGCCATTGATAAATATTTTTGGCATGTCTGCTAGTGGTGTGGTCTTTGTTTCAAACCATGACCACTCATATCTACAATATTGATATTAATATTGTAGAAGCTCTGATTAAAACCATTAAAAATATTGGGCCATACAATGTCATTCAAGTCATCATTGATCATCCCGCTAATTGAAAGGCAATAGGAGCAATCATTGAGGATTGGTACCCTAACAAATTTTGGTTATGGTGTTTGATTTACACATTGCACCTCTTGATGCATGATATTATTAATATGAAGTGTCATCATTGTAGATGGATTGGTGCATTATACAAGAAAGGGAAGAAAATGATAAGATTTATCACAAACTAGAGCATGACCCACTACATTTTCTGCAATTATTCCAAGTTGGACCTACTAAAAAATGCAAAGATCACGTTTGCTAGCTATTATCTCACCTTCAAGTACATATTGAAGGTAATAGAGGCGTTGGATAGTATGGTCTCAATTGATTCATGGTATGATTTGAAAGATAAGGTTGCATATGCATTTGATAGACTTCGATTTCAAGAGATGGAGGATGCAATGCTTGATGGTTAATACTGGAAATATGTTCGATATGCTTTGCATTTCACCAAACCCGTTTATAACATGATTTGGTTTGTAGATACAAACCGGTTAGTGATTGGGGAGGTGTATGACTAGATTGAAAACATCCTAGGCCAAATTAAAGACGTTGAGTTGAGACATGTGATCATATCCATAAATATGTGGTCAAAATGTGGGATAATATAAAAGTTCCACTTGATGCCCTAGCATATGTCCTCACATCCAAATATTTTTCTCCAACTTGGTTGGCCCAAACAACACCTAGGGTTGGGGTTAGGAGAAAACCACACATAAATCTAGAAGTACACAATGGATATATGCTTGCATTAAACAAGTTGGTCTGTAATGAATAGGAGTGTGCTCAATTATGGAGTCCATTAAGCAAGTACATCACTAAGAATTTAGTCCTTGGTAACTTTCATGTAATTGAAGATTGAGATAGGTTGTTAATATTTCTTCTATAGATAGGTGTTGGAGTACCTATAGATTCGTCCATAGCATTAACATAAAAAAATTGAATGTAGATTATGCATAAATCTTGTTTTATGTGCACATTGTCTTGTTATTGTGATGCAATGAAGAATTATAGAACATATGTGACCGAGGAAAACAATTTCAAGGAGGCTAATTTGGAAGATGGAGCCCTAGTTTTAAAGCACTTAGGAGTCAACCTTTTGGGTGATTGTGACACTAATCATACTCATGGAATAGATGTGCCACCCCCATCCACTAGTAGGTTTCTAAATGCAAGAATTTTTCTTTAATATTTACAACATATAATGTTACATAGGGCTCATCAAGATGATGTTCATATTACACAAATACTTTAGCTTACTCGTACTCTTCTTCATAGATCATCGGAAAAGAAGCTAGAAGTTTCTTGTGGCAAGTGGCAAGCTTAGTACATACTAGATCTCTTCTTCTTTTTCTTGTGCAGTAGTAGTCTCTAGAATTTAGTTCTTCGTCTTTATTATGACCTATTTTGTAAACATTATATGAAAGTTTCAATTTGAACTTTGAAGTTTGGAGCTATCTTTGAATTGTTGATTGAATCTTATGCCTCCTTGATAATGAATACAATGTCTTATTTCATTTCATGGTTGATGTTATGTATTACAATTTGTTAATGATAAATTTTATATGTTGAAACTTAAAAATTGATGTTATGGTTGATTATTGATCATTTTATTACAATGTTATAAGTTATAACTACTAGATGATTGATGTCATATGTGTATTAAATAGTCAATGCTTTAATGAAGAACACTAATTTAGTACTTAAATATACCTATTCATATTTTTTGCAATTGATTTGACATTAATATATATATATATATATATATATTATATATATAATATATATATATGCATCAAAATGTATTAGAATTGCATTATATAAAAAAGTGCCTAGAATGCTTTGGTCCTAAAATATTTTTGAAAATTGTGCTTCCTTCTCTTGCTCCGACTTCTACTCCCTACTCCTAACATCCTTGGTTTGATCATGCATTTGTTTATGAAAACATAAAGTTATGGAAAATTTTCAAACCTAATATCATGTTTGATGGTGTCTGTTCGGTTGCAAATCACACAACAAAAATATGCTAGACCAAAGTGTTGCAATTATCTTTAATCATTGGAATTGTTTAGACACCATTTAAACACCCTAGTCTTGTATGAAGTGAAGTGTGTGCACTTCCATATCTCCCATCACCTCTTGATTCACCCATTTTCATGATCTTGAGTTTCACGTCATAGTCTTTTATAGAGATAAGTTAAAATTAATTTTACTGATGTCCACAAAACTCTCCTAGTTTCATAGCATTTTAACATTTAGGAGTATTCTAAACACTCCCATAGTACAATGAGAACTAATTCTATTTTCTAGTATGATTGATCTATTCCATGGTCATTGATTGAATTCAATTCCTAAATAGATTATGGGGTATTGTAGGGTTTATTTCTACAATTCCCACTTTTAGGTGTTGATTTCATAATGTTATGAGAAATATACATCAAATGGTAGTAGATAGGGTAAGCAATGATGTATATAGTTGGGGATTAATAAACGAAGGCAATATTTGTAAGGGTGGTTTGAATTATAGAAGGAGAAATAGATCATTTAGCCAAAAATAAGGAGGAAGGTGTTGGAAATATTGTTGTCATTGATGTGAAGGACAAAGGGACTACAAATGTCTAAGATTAGATCTTGCAAGATGAATATTTTTGAAATATTGTTTGGATAACCAAATTTTTTAATGCTTAGTTTGGATACTGCAATTGTGATTCTATCATTTAATGTTGAGTTTGTTGATAAGGAACATGTAATTGAAGGATTGGTTTTTCCTAGTTAATGTGAAAATTGTATGAAATTATTGATATATGAAAGCAAGTTTGTCATTAATACATAATGGGTTATGACAAAGGCAAGAATCCTTCAACGTGTAAAGATTGCTAGAATCTTTCTGATTCATCCATGAGTTACTTGGCATTAATTGATCATGACACCCAAATCTTAATCGTATGTATGCTTGGTGCATTCAGTGCATGCATGCTTGTTGCGGTGAGAGGCACATTCTACAACCTAGTATGACCCCGGTGTCTAAGTATGTCCATGCTCAAAGTTAAATTTTAGCTAATGTCGGCCAACATAAAATAAAAAATTAGAAATCTAAATAATGTTTATGTTTTTCTGTCCAATAAATAATAATAATGAAAATGGAAAAAGTTAATGTGGGAAACAAAAATGAAAATAACCATATAGATAAGAAAAAACCACCATACGATTATCTCTTGCATTTAGATAAAAAAAATTACAATACAATTATCTCATGCCTTTATTAGTTCTTTTGTCATATACCTAATGGATCATAAATTTACCTTCAATTTTTTTTTTTTACCACATTAAAAATCCAAATTAGGTAAAATTTTAGACATCTTTACACTTTACTAAAGCCACTACCATTTCTTAAATCAAAGTAAAAAGGCTAATTCAACACAAAGAATCCAATATCTTGTTATAAAATCTTTTAATATTTCTTTTAATTAATTATTTGTAAAATGAATCTTTAAAAGGAAAACCATATCCTATGAATATATTAAAATCTCTATACACATAAATATTCCACATGAAAGTTGTAATATTCGAAAAATATTCATTTGATGTAGTTCGTATTATAAATTTTTATCAGGCATGGTAAAAAACATCATTAAATCTAATTATTACATTGAAAGATTATATCATATTGATATTATTATAATCATAATATTGAATTAATATTATAAAATATTTTATTTAACTAATCTTAATTAATAAAAATTAATTTCTATATTATAATGATATATATTAACTCTAGATATATATGGGAGAGAAGAACAAAGACATGTAGTGATAGAGGTGGAGAGGTAGAGGGAGTGAGAGAAAGGAGAAGAAAGAGAGGGATAGAGAGATGGAGTTGGAAGGAGAGAAAGGGAGGGAAGAAGAAATACACAGAGAGAGAAAAGTGGAGAGAGAGAGGAAGTAATAG
This sequence comes from Pinus taeda, assembly GCA_000404065.3. Taxonomy (NCBI): domain Eukaryota; kingdom Viridiplantae; phylum Streptophyta; class Pinopsida; order Pinales; family Pinaceae; genus Pinus; species Pinus taeda. Next base: position 5,094 of record APFE030627117.1, read on the forward strand.
GTAAGAGATGGAGAGAGAATGTTTATGTTTGGGGGTGAGAAAGAGAGACAAAGAAGGAGAGTTGGAGAGAAGGAGAGAGAAAGGGAGATAGTGACAGAGTTGGAGGGCAGAGAGAGAGAGAGAGAGCGAGAGAGATGGAGTTGAGGTGGAGATATAGAGGGAGGTGGGAGAGAAAGGGAGAGAGAGGAAGGAAGAGAGCAAGGATGTGAGAGATAGAAGGATAGATGGAGAGAGAGAGAGAGAGGAAGGTAGGAAGAAAGACACATAGAGAGAAAGATGGAGAGAGTGAGAGGGAGTGATAATGGATATGGAAAGAGAGGGAGAGAGGAGAGCAAGAGGGAAGAGAAATAGAAGGGGGGATAGAGGGAGAGAAGGGGAAGACAAAGAGTGAAGGAGAGGAAGAGGGATGGAGATATCTATAGATATGGAGAAAGAGTGTGTATGTTTTGGGGGTAATATATAAAGACAACAGAGATAAAGGGAGATATAGATATAGATGGAAGGTGAAGAGAGGGAAGAAGAGAGAGATAGACATAGGGAGAGATAGATAAATATGGAGAGAGAGAGAGAGAATGTGTGTTTGGGGGGGTGAGATAGAGAGACAAAGAAGGATAGATGGAGGGGGGAGAGAGGGAAGACAATTTTTCTCCTAGATGCATTGATTTCAATGTAGATGGTGATTTCTAATCCTATTTGATTTCTTGCACTGAAGGAGATAAACTAAATTAGAGGGGAGAGGAGGAATGAAGAGAGACAAAACGAGAGGAGTGAGAGAAGGAGAGAAGGCTAAGAGAGAGAGAGACACAAAGACGGAGGGGGAGAGAGGGATAGAGAAAGTGACAGGGTTAGAGAGAGAGAGAGAGAGAGAGAGAGACGGAAGGGGAGAGAGGAGGAGAGAGATAAGGAGAGAGGGATAGAGACAGTGACAGGGTTAGAGAGGAGGAGAGAGGAAGGGACATAGAGATGGAGTTGGAAGGGGAGAGAGGGAGGGAAGAAGAGAGACATATAGAGAGAGAGGGAGTGACAAGGGAGAGATATAAAGAGTGTGTTAATGTTTGGGGGTGAGATAAAGAGACAAAGAAGGAAATATGGAGGGAGATATAGATATATATTGAAGGGGGAGAGAGGGAAGACTATTTCTTACACTAGATGCATTGATTTTAACATGCGTGGTGATTTCTAATACTATTTGATTGCTTGCACTAGATGGATTGATTTCAGTGTAGATGTTGAATTTTAATGGTATTTGATTGATTGCACTAAATGCATTGGGTTTAGTGTAGATGTTGATTTCTAATCCTATTTGATTGCTTGCACTAGATGCATTTTCAATGTAGATGTTGATTTCTAATTATATTTGATTGTTTGCACTAGATGTATTGATTTCAATATAGATGTTTATTTTTTATTATATTTGATTACTTGCACTAGATACATTGATTTTCATGTAGATGTTGATTTCTAATCGTAATTGATTGCTTGCATAGATGCATTGATTTCAGCCTAGATGTTTTTTTCTAATCATATTTGATTTCTTGCATTAGATGCATTGATTTCAGTGTAGATGTTGATTTATGAATTTATGTAACTAGATGTATGATGATACATTAATTTTAAAGTAATTGCACTAACAATGTGATTGATTTTAGTGTAAGCACAAAAAAATTATTCACAATGTGCATTAATTTTTGTGTTATATTAATTCAACCTATTAATATTGGAGAGCAAGAGAGAAAATGTAATATGTTTACTACAATAGCTCGAGTTAAAGATTTGAATGGTTTACAAATTCAACTACACTTTTCATATAATTGATATCAAAATATGGCAAAACTAACAGGGGTGACAATAAGAATTAGTAGAAGAAAATAGTTTAGATTGATAACAATGAAGGCTATTTGTAATTTACTACATTCTTATTATTCACATTTTTTTCCATTCAACATTATTACATTGTCACTTTGCATTCAAATTTTTTATTTCATCATTTTTCATAGTTAAAGTTATTAACAATATCTATCATCTCAATAGATTGAGGTAACTCAACAAATTTAAAATTAAAACTACTCTTCAAGATATATTTAGTAATACTTGGAGGGACACTTTTAAGAATTAATTAGTTTTCAAAAAATGTGATACCTAAAATTAAATGAAATGGATGTGCAATATCAATCCTCCTACAAGCTGTTGACAAGATTGTCTTCCTTCTTCATCATCAACTAATTACTAATAGACAATAACATACACATATAGAAATAAAACACAAAAATTGTAACATTCATAAACATTACCATCCAAATCCAAACACATAAACGCACAAACCACTCAAAGCATCCAAACATAGACACACACAAACCACTCAAAACATCCAAACACAGACGCACAAACAATTGAAGGAAAGAAACATAGACTAAATTAAAGAAAAAAATTATATGGTCATTTCAGGAAAAGGAAACATAATGTAAATTTCAATGTATGAAGTTTATCTCAAACATATACATAATAATGACAATCTAAAAATATGGCATTGCTTCCCTCAGCTGGAACCAACCTAGATCCATCTAACTCTGGATCTATCATGCACCGAGGGGGATCGAATCCTTCTAGGTGCAAACCTTTCCTCAAATTCTACACTCCAAAAATAAGGTTTGCACCTCGTGCGATTTGATCCCTCTTGGCGCATGATAGATCCAAAGTAAGATGGATCTAGGATGGTATGATACAATCAATTGCATGATTGAATGTTATGAAAATAAGTAGATTCTAATAGTTTTGAGGAATTGTTGAGTAGTGGAATGAGTGGCATGAATCCTACAAAGAAAAGTGGAAACTAATTAGTCATGAATTTAGAGATATGTATCTTTTAGTTTTATCCCTTTGGTTGTTGGAATAAATGTTTGAATGCATCATGGAATGCTTGGAATGATTGTGATGCAAATAAATAATGCAATGATAGTTTCATTTCAATTTATTTTTAAATTAATTGAAAATTATTTAATTATTGCATGTATAATAATTTTGAGATCACTTCAGGGGATGTTATAAATCTTTCAATGAAAAGATTTTATTCATGAACACTTACCACTGTTGGATGATTGAAAGTACATATTTAAGTTGAAATGACCTTGGCTATGATAATGAAGGTGGAGTACTACCATATGCAAGATTCAAACATCATGAGAAGAATCTCCTATTTATGAAGTATGAATCCCATATGCAACAAGTTTGGAAAAGAAAAGAAAAAGGAATAATATTTGATTTAGATTATTATGATTAACCTCATGGAATTTTTATGCGTGTGATATAGGTAAGATAATGATCTATCTAGTAAGGATAGATAATGGTTGTGAAGGTGAAAATCCTAGGGACATGGTCATTGTGGTGACATTGGAACCTTGTGACATACATTGATCACCATGAGTTATGTTATGAAAAATGTGTTGTGCTATTTAGAGCAAGATAGAGGGATGACTTGGATGTAAGACTCCATAAGTATCAAGACTCTTCATGTGCGAGGAAGCATTGCAAGGAATGGATCTCCTCATGGACTGGGAAGGCAAAGAAGGAGATGCTTAAACTTGGAAGGTGTGTGACTATAAGGAAGGGGAGACATGAATGAATTGGTTTTTAAATATTCATGTACATAATAATTGGAATCATGAATGCATTGGGTGTTTCCAAGAAAAGAGTGAGCTAAACTTGTTCCTTGTGGAAACCTTGTGAAGAAATGGAAAACTATGCAAGAACATGTTGGAATGCTAGTAGGTCTAGATGTAACTAGACAATGAAAAATGAATGAAATTGCTTGAAGTGGCAACTAGGGACATGGAAAATGTTACTAATATGAAAGTGGCATATCCCTTCTTCTTCATAGAATGTATCTACAGATAGTAGAACATGGAGGATGATGCTCCTTAAAGGGGGAGGGGATTGTGACACCCCTTTCATTACCAAAATTTTTGTAATGTAATTAAGAACATATAATGATGGTGTAACTGCATTGATTTTATGATGTAAAACTCTATTATATGATGCACTGTTTATTTTTATTAATAAAAATGCTAGAGCCAAAGAAAGGGGATAACCAGTAGATTATGATGCCTCGGGGAAGGGGAAAACCTAACTTAAGAGGAAAAATATACATTGAATGAATATTTTCATTTAATGTGATGGCTAATATTCCCAAAAAGTTGAAAGGTTCAGAAGATGAAGGGTCAAGGGGTGATTATAAAAATAAAAGGGAGGAGAAATCAAGAGGTTCTTCTTATTGGTTCTTAAGCTTCTATATTTTCTCTCTTTTATTACTCTCTCATACATCCCTTTCTCACACTTAGAAAATTATAATTGGAAAAAGGATTGGTGACAGAAACCATAGAGGTTCAAGCCTTCTGAATGGTTAAGAGTTACAAGTGACAACTTATGTGATAAGAAATGAATGTGTTGTAGTGCTTTTTTGTTGGAATAGATCCCTCTGAGGACTAGGAATCGTCTTGGTTGTGTGTGGCACATAGAGCATTGAAGAGGGGAGGGTTGAGGAATTTCTTAGAGAAGTACCCACTTGTGCTGTGTAGATCTACATGGTGTTTTTGTGATTGTGATCTTGGTCAAAGATGGAATGGATGATCATTGAAGTTTTCCTATGTGTGTGAAGGAGAACAACCTTCAATTTTGTTGTTAAAATCTAGTATGGATATGAGTTTGTGAAATAAACCTGAGTTAAGTTCTCCTTAAGGCATCAAGATCTGACACGTGGGTGACCAAATATGAGAAAAAGTTAGCACAATTAAACCTATGGTGGGGTGGATCATGGCTCATTCTACTTCAGTTTCCAATATTTTTTCTGGCTGCAATATATAAACATTTATTCATATGTTAATGTTATTTCTAGCATATATGGTTTAGTGACATGCATGATTATTTAAATTTCTCTTTTCAACAAGTTTGTATGCACATGCATTTACCATTCAACAAATTTAACATGGATGCAGATGTTATATTATTTGATTGTAGATATTTATATGTTAAATTTTGTAACAACATTGGTTGAAGAAGACAGGCTTCCTAAATTCTTCTTTAAACAAGTCATGTTGGAATTTATTCTATAACTTTTCTTCTGAAAGGTTTCAAAAGTTGAAACTTGGAACATAGTGATGGGAAATCCCACTGATTCTTTGGTCCAATATTCAAATCTTAGGCTGCGAAGTTTTAGGAAACATGATAAGAGGAAGTTGGGCTTCCTAATTGCATCTTTAAACATGTCATGTTGGAATTTATTCTATTACCTCTCTTCTGGGAGGTTCCAAAAGCTGAAATTTGGACCATAGTGAGGAAAAATATCGTTTATCATCTGGTCCAACCTTTAGATCTTGAGTCACAATATTTTAGGATATATGATCAGAGGAAGTCGAGCTTCCTAGATGCTCCTAAAACATGCATCAAACAGGCCATGTTGACATTTCTATTATAAATTTTCTTCTGGGAGGTTCCAAAAGTTGAAACTTGGAACATAGTGAGGGGAAATCCCACTGATCTTATAGTTAAATTTCCAAAAATTGGTCTGCTATAATTTAGGATATATTCCTTAAGGAATTTTCTATATTAGTTTGCATGCAAAGTGTTTGAAGAAACACCTAAATGGTTTAATGAATCATTGCATACAAATTATTTGATGAAATGCCCCAATGAAAATGCTATTTTGTGGATGAGGATACTATTTTTGTATGTTAGCATTGTTATATGATAGTGCTTTTTTAGCTATTCTATGCCTAGTTGCATCGAAATCATTTGAAAAAATGTGTTAAAGGTGTTTTATTACAATTTTCATACAAACTATTTGATAAAATCCCTCATTGAAAAAAATCAAAAGTTGCATGATTGAGTGGTATATTTCAATTATTATGTTACAAGTGGAATAAAAACAATGTTTCTTATTTGATTTCATACAAAATATTTTATAAAATTTCTACAAGAAAATGATTACTTAATTGGTTGTATACAAAGTATTTGAAGAAAGGTTTAAATGCAAAGCATTTGAAAAAATTCATAAGAGATGAAAATGAATTTTTTGCAAGTGTGGTTAGGATTAATTTTATAGGAGTATGCAACAAAGTGGTGTCAGAGCTGATTTTTAAGCTCATGAGGAAGAAAACAAATTTCTACCATGTATTAATCAAGCATTAAGGCAATGGGGATGTTACACCACCAAGAAGTCCTTTCACAACTATGTACCAAATTCTCTTCCTTGGCTATTTTTTTCTTACAATAATTTTGGTCATAATGCAATAAATTGCACAACTTATGCAAGAAGTGACCATGTGAGAGATATAAATATAGGATATTATAATACCTTAAAAAATTATTATTTGAGCAACAAATCCAAAGTTCTCATGGGTTTGTTGATAAAACTATAATTCATTTTTACCTCTACTTGATTACAATATTGAAGGTTATAAGTGCGATAACTATGGGCACATAGCATGTGATTGTAGAAGCAAATTAATAAAATCTCATAAACAAATAAAGGAATATGTTTTTACTAGGCATAAAGAAGAATACACAAAGGTGTGGAAAACGAAACAAGAAGAACAAAAGAAGGAGAACGTGGACTTGCATTGTATGTTCTAAACTAAGGAAGCTAATGATACATTGGCGGTGGATGTTCAAAACACATGATAGAGTATTAGAACAAATTTCTTACCTTAAATGAAGAAAAATGAGGAATCTTTACCTTTTGGGATAATGCTTCCACAAGGATAGTTAGAACATGTACAATTAGTCTTGATTGTGGAAAAAGTAAAACACATAATGTCTTGTATATTGAAGGGTTAAAACACAATCTTCTAAGTGTTAGTAAAATGTGCGATAAAGGTTACAACCTCACATTTCATTCTAAAGGATGTGAGATAAGGAGAGAATGTTTAGGAAGATTAGTGGAAAATGCAAACAAAACCTCGAGCAATGTATATGTCCTTGATGAAATAAAAAGAGAAAAATGTTGTATGAGACAAGTAGATGAAAGTTGGTTATGGCATAAAATGATGGGTCATATAAACTTTTAGAATATAGTAACTCTCAATAATGCACAAGAAGTGAGAGATATGCCAAGGATCTTAAAGCCTATGGACATGATTCACAAACCATGTTAGCAAGGGAAGCAAACAAGAGTGAGTTTTAAAACAAAGGAGTACTCAACATCAAAGTCATTTGAACTTGTACACACAAACCTTTGTGGGCTAGAAATAACACACAATTTAAAAGGTGAGAGTTATTTTATGTTTCTTATTGATGATTACACAAGAATGACATGGCTTACATTACTTAAAGAAAAATATGAAGCATTTGAGAAGTTGAAAGCTTTCAAATCACTAGTTGAAAATGAGAATGATTTAAAAATCAAGTGCTTAAGATAAAATAAAGGAGGTGAGTTTACATCTAGTTAATTTGATGAATTTTGTGAGAATTATAGAATCAAGAGACTTTTTTGGTAGTAAGGACTCCACAACAAAATGGAGTTATAGAAAGGAAGAAAAAAATTGTATAGGAAAAGGATAGAACAATGTTGAATGAAGTCAAACTACCATAAACATTTTTGGGAGAAGCAATCAACACAACAATTTGCATTTTAAATACAACACAAATTAGAGTGAAAAACAACAAGACACCTTATGAATTATGGAAAGGTAGAATAACGATAGTCAAATATTTCAAAATGTTTGGGATTAAGTGAAGTATAAAGATAAATGAATATAATTTAGGCAAGTTCGATTCTTGATCACATGAAGATATCTTTCTTGGATATATATTTAGAAGAAAGACCTACAATTTCTAAAACAAGATACTGTATAAGGCGGTAGAATGCATTGATGTAAGAGTGGATGAAGTAATACCTAAAAAAAATAGTCACAAACAAGTAAAGACCTGTATGAGACAATTTACAAAGAACAAGACAAGGAAGAAGAAGGGGAAGAAGAAAAAAAATAACAAGAGGAAATAAAACACCATTATCCAAAGATACCATCCAGAATTGTTCAAAAATATTTTCTAGAAAATTAGATTTTTTGTGATATAGATATAGGAGTTCAAAGTAGAAGACGATCGGTAAGTACACCAAAACAATAAAACTTTTCTTTTCTATTCAAAACAGAGCCCGAGAACTTTACACAATCTAGTGAAAATAAGCATTGAGTTAATGCTTTGGAAGAAGAAATGAATCAAATTGAGAAGAATGAGGCATGGAAACTTGTGCCCAGACCAAAAGACAAGAATATGATTGGCACAAAATGGGTCTTCAGAAACATGTTGAATGAATATGGAGAAGTAGTAAGAAATAAAACAACATTGGTTTGAAAAGGGCATGCTCAAGTTGAGGGTATTGACTTTTAAGAAATCTTTTCTCTAGTTGCAAGATTAGAAATAATCAGAATGATTTTGGAATTTGTGTGTTTCAAGAACTTCAAAATATATAAAATGGATGTCAAGTCAGCTTTACTAAATGAGAATCTAGAATAAAAAGTATATATTGAACAACCATAATGGTTTCAATTGTTAGAAAATGAATATCATGTATGCAAACTTAAGAAATCACTCTATGGACTAAAGCGAGATACCAAAGCTTGATATTCAAGACTTGGCAAATTCCTACAACAACAATGTTTAAAAAGAGGAGCCACATACAATAATTTTACATCAAAATAAAAAAATGAAAATATGCTAGTCACTGTTGTTTATATAGATGATATAATTTTTGGAAGTGATGCTAACAAGAAGAGCCAAAAGTTTGTAGAAGAGTTGAAAAAATAATTTGAGATTTTCCATACTTGGAGAATTTTCATTCTTTATAGGTTTTCATATTTCTAAATCTAACAAAGGCATATTCATTTCTCAAAGCAAACACATCAAGGAAATGTTGAAGAAATTCAGAAAGGAAGACTATGCACCTATCAATTAAACCAGGATCATAGGATGTAAATTGAGCAAAGAGGATGAATCCATAGAAGAAAATCAAACATTGTATAGGTCAATGATTGGAAACCTACTGTATGTGACAATATCAAGCCAGGAGATCATGCAAGTAGTAGGATTGGTTGCAAGATTTCAATATGCACCAAAGGAGATACATGTGCAAATAGCAAAAATAGTATTCAAACATTTGAAGTCACATTGGACTTTGGCTTGTGGTTCTCAAGAAGTAAGGACTTCACTCTAACAACATGTACATATGCATATTGGGAAGATGATAAGAAAAGTGCGAGTGGAGGAGAATTCTTTCTAGGCAACTATCTAGTATCATGGTTGAGCAAGAACACATTTCAATCTCTCTGTCCACAACAAAATCCAAACATATTGTAGTAGAAATATGTTGAACACAACTTCTCTGGATGAATCATACACTAAAATATATCATGATAGAATATGATTACCAATCTCAATCATCTGTGACAACACAAGTGCAATCAACATTTCAAAGAACCCTATTATGCACTCGAAGATGAAGCATATTCCCATTAAATACCACTTCCAAAGAGAACATGAATTGGTTTGTGATAAGAAAGTCCTTCCTATTAAATCTCAAATTCAAAATTTTAGAGTTGTAGTTGAATTAAGAATGGAATTGAATGAGGAATAAAAACAAATAATTGTGCAACTAAATTAACTAGATGAGATATGACAAGATACTCTACAACAAGCTACTTTGATTTAACAACAATAGATAATGTGGCACGATAAATTTATCAAAAAAAATAAATTTTAAAGTTAGTGACTGTAATTTTCTCTTTGATTCCAAATTCAAGGATTTTAAGGGGAAGTTCACCGCACACTAGATTAGCCCTTATGAGGATGACAAAGTTTTTGACAAAGCTTCCATGAAGATAAAGACATTTGATGAAGGAGTTTCATTTGTGGTCAATGATCACATATTGAAACTCTACAACAAATCAATCAACCAAGGTGAATTTATTTCCCTATTAATTCAACAATTCGAGTCATATGTTGTGGATCAAGGGAGTAATACTCTTACCTCTCTTCCATACTTAAATTTCTTTTCCAATAAAAATTAAAAATAAAATAAAATTGTAAAAAGATATGGAAAAGAAAAATAAAATAAAAAATAAAAATCTAATTGTGAAATCCAAATTTCTACCACAAATTAGGCTTGAATTTTTGTTGAAAAACCAAGAAATTTAATTAAAATAAATAAAATTTAATTTGTGATTACTAGATTTGTCGAAATCTTGTAATCAATGTTCATAAGGTACAGATGATAGCCTACTTAAAATCAAAACATTGGTATATGAAGGACATTCACAAGTTAAAAAGTCTCAACATTTATTCTTTAAGAGAAACTTAGTGATTATGAAATATAGAATTTGTACAAAATGATGTATTTCAATCTAACAGGTGAATACTTCATGTAAAGCCTTTGAGAGAATGACTTGAAATGATTTCTGATCCAAATCAGAAATAAAAAACAACTACCTCATCACAAATGCCAAAATGAAATAAGTTAAATACACTAAGAATATAAATATATACTATAACAACTAATTAAAAATACAGTACAACGAGCATTATGCAAATACTAGCAACCATTCAATTTAAATGAGTATAATTGAGGTTTGGTAAGATATAATTTTTAGTGTTTGATTTTGTTAATGAAAAATTAAAAGTACATAGTATACCTCTCTGTTTTATGATCAATTTTACTATAATAGTAACCATGCTCCTCCTTTTAAATAAGTCTTTTTCAAAATCTGTTCAAACCATCATTTCTCTTTACCCTAATATTTTTAATCATACATGATTACTACACTAGTCTTTTCGGTCACACTTCAAAACCTTTTTCATGTATGGTTATCACTCCACTACAAGAGTCAATACACCACTATAACCATCAACCTATTCATAATTACCACAATCCTATCATACTATCATAACTCTCTATGCTACCTCTTAACATACTTGACATAATAAGCACTCTTTTGACATGACAAATTACTAAATGAAAAGTTCTCTCCGTCATGTTAAAAATGGACTTCTTTCAAACATAATACTGTCACTTGTAACAAAATAATTTGTTCTGCCACCCTTTTGACCATTTCGAAGTCGTTTTCCCTGCCATTGTTAGTGACCCTCTACGTTGAAGATTTGGTGAATGACAAGGGTTTTTTCCTAACATGTATTTACAAACAAAAGTTCCTCATTCAATGCGTTTCTTATATAGAGCATTTTCATAAGAGAATTGTCATACATAGAGGATTTTTAAACATAGAGGTTTCATATGGTTTAATTTTCATTAAATATATTTTGCATAGTAGGGTATTTGTGCACAAAATTTGGTTAAATGTAAGACTATTTATACGGTGTAGTATTCATAAAATTTATTTTTTATAATAACTTTTTGTGCATAAATTTTGTTCACACTTAGGAGTGTTTATATACATGGATTATATGGGGCTTTATTATATAGAGTTAGATAGTGGAAATGACAATTCAATTTGTCTATGAGTCATGTTAACTAGTATACATTTTGAGGGTCAAGGAATTCTCCAAAGAGGGATGGATTGCATTTCTTTCAAAATTTCAAGGCCATGACATTGAAGTGACAAGTGCCTTTTCCCAAACATTTGATGGCTTGTGCTCTGGTTGGAACTTCAACATTATATATCTCTAAAAGCTCATTGTCTCAATTTTTTAGGCTGCTCAACAAGAAGAAAAGTGGTTTAAAAACAAGAAAATTGAAGAAAAGGCATGGGCTTCTTAATACATCAAGATATAGACCAAATTGAGCTACAAGAGCTCCAAGCTTTTTTTTAAAGATCTTTGGAAAGATTTAATCTTCCTCATTCAAAAATATATTACATGTGAGGAGTTTTTTGTCTCATGTTTCTTTATCATATACACCTTCTACTACATTTGAAAAAAGAAAAGGCTATCAATATTTCCTATTACTTGCAAATTTTTTTTTTGACAAAAATAGCTAAATCCATTCATAAACAATCTATAATTGACGAAAAAAGTCTTTACCATTGCAATTTGGTAAAAGAGATCATAATGCACGACCATAAGAGTAATACATCTTGGGGTTAGGTCCTTCATGAAAATGAGTTTCTAGAGGACATTGTAAAAAAGGATACACGTTTTTTTTTTGAGGTAGAGATACAATAAATATCTACGTGCACAAAGGAACAAATGAGAGAAGCAAGAAAATACAAAAATGTGAGCATGAAAAAGAAACAATTACATATATGAGGAGAGTCACTACAACTATGGCTAAGAAGCTCAGTAAAATTGATGAACATGGTAGTCAACAAGAGGAATACGTGTTTACAAAAATAACAAAAAGACCAAGAACCAAGTTCTCTACTCCTCAAGCCACATCAACGCTTGAGATTGATGAACGTCAGCAAGGCTTATATGATAATATAGGGGCTATGGAAATTGATCAAGAAGAACCACCTTTTACTACTGCAAATCAAAGAGAACTATCATCATAAGAAGATAGAGACTTCCCTAGTTTCACCACAACTAAAAAAACACCTCCATGCCTTCTCAAAAGCATGAATAGGTAACATTCCCTCCTATGTTCTCTGATTATATATGAGGAAGAAAACAAATAATAACAGGAGACTAAAGAAAGAGATTGAGGAAATACAAGTATTGGAAAGTTACATTAAAACATAGATTGAAATGCTTACAAGACATAACATGGAGGTAATGGAAGAAAATGACAAGTTAAAAGAGGATAATGAAAGTTTGAAGAAATAAAATTCCTTATTGACTAAACAAACATATCAACAATATATGGAAAAACATGCATTGAAACTAACGTTAGAAGAAATTGTCATTGATGTCAAAGAGTGAATGAGTGCAAGACCACTATAGATTGGTAATCCTTGTCACACCATTTTGTTTGACAACTGGTAAGCTTTGTGGGTCTTCTTGGTTGGAGAGAAGTTTAGGTTTATTTAGTTATTGTAATATAAAACTTTCATTCAACATTGATTTTTTGCTTGCTTAATTCAAAGGATTGCGTAAGTACACAACAAGATATAAAATCTCATAATTTTCTCATTGGTCTTCGATAAAAGGAAAATCAGGTTTACATGATAGATTTTGGGTTTTGAAAATATTGATAATAAACCATGTTATAGAGCTGCACATGGATTTTCATACAACAGGTAAACATAATTGAATTGGATTCAAATATGAAAGGCCGAATGGAAATTCTACAGCAAAATTCGTTCAGGAATAACAAAAAGTTCACCATTGTGCAATATGAACATCAATATATTCTCCAATCTATTGAATGACATGGGTGACTCATGGTGTCGTCAATACTGCTCCTCTTGTGGAACTAAAAATTGAATTTATACAGGAAGATGCCTACACATATATGGAGTTATGCTTAGTCGAAATTAACCACGAGCACATGATATTATTTGGTTAGTTAGTTTGACGTGTCAGTAATTATGCTTTCCAGAAGGTATCAAGATCCTACAACTCATATTCATCTATGGGTAAGTCAACTTCCTTTTTTCAAAGGTTGGCCCAACTATAGAGCCTAAACTGTGGCATATAAATAACACTACAATTTGGCTCCTTTGGCCACCAATGAAGTGATGGATTGCTTCTAAAACTCGTAGAGATAAGTGGTAGGATGAGATAGTAAATGAGATATCACAATTTTGAAACAAAATTTTGACCCGGAAGATGAATGGGTTTGCAGTGAATTTATCAGGATATGGGTTGGAGTGGAAACCCCCAAACATCATAACATTCACGCTTTGGCCCGAGAGCCATCATTAATCTTCCAAATTTTTATGCTTGTCTGAATAGGAATCTACGCAGACTTTGACATATAACCTATAGAACAAATCCTGTTCAAGTAAGTTTGTAAATGGGCTGCAGGAAATCATATGGGGTTACGATTTGCGGTGAAATCCGATGGATGAAAATAAATAACATGCTATAGGGTATTAATTGGGTGGCAACTGTATATGCCCACTGTTTGATTTTGGCTTTGGTAAAATCGAATGATGGGCATATACAACCGCCGCCCAACTAATACCCTATAGCATGCTCAATATTTGTTGCCAAATTCGATTGGGACGACCTATATGAAACCTATGCGTGGAGATTGATGTGAGCTTGGACACATGCTTATCATAAGAATTGAGATGCTTCGTTAATTCAGTGACCAAATTTCAACATATGCTTTAATTTCTAAGTGTAAGGGAAATGTACTTGTGAGAATATGACTTCAATTATGAACATAAGTCCATGGATCATTACGACCATTTTTTTCCATGAATTCATTATTGTCCCATACAGGTTTCAATGCATGGCGATCTCATATATGCTATATTCATTTCCATCCCAATTATATGTGCCATTTTGTTTATGTTCAATTAAAGGAGTATAAGTTACATTAGAGTTCAATTAGAAGCAAAGGAAATTTTTAAGATTTATGGATTGTATTCTAATTGTTAGTGAGACTAGTAGAAGCTAGTAATAAGGTAGGGCAGACCAATGGAACATTGGTTTGTTTCTCTTGAAGAATTTTAGGAATAAGAGTTGTAGTGAGATAATAGTTGATGAGTAACAATGAATGAGTAAGAGAACATGGAAAAGATGTATGCTTGTTGAATTTGTTTAGTTTTGTTGTAATTGGGTCACTATCCCTAGTACAAGAGCTCAAAATTCTTATTCTATATTGTATTAAGGGTCGCAGGGTGGTGCTAGGAAAGGAAGTTGTAGATTCCTTTAGGAGGTTGTCCCTTCCTTCTAGTGGATGTTGGTAAATAATTAGGGGTTGAAGCTACTTCCATTATTGGCTGGTAAAACTGAAATTTGCAACTTCCTTCAAGATATAAATATTTTTTTAATATAAATATTTTGTACCTTTGATGTGATGTGATTGGTTAATGCTCTGTGATCTTTAAATTGTTTAAAATTTATGAAATACTAATTCATTTCCCTCTCATTATTTCCAATAATCAATATTAGAGCGGGTTCCTTCAAAACAATCTAACAATTGGAAGACAAATATTGAGAACAAATATGAGAAAGGAAAAAAGGCTAGCCTCCAAATGCTTTAAGAAAAATGAAGTCTCCTTCATCGCAATGATGCCAAGGCATACTAAAGTCATTAATGAAGACGAAGTTGACCCAAATATCACATTTCCACCTCTTGTGTTTGATGGAACATACTATGAATTATGAAGCATGTCTCTGGATACTTATTTGAAAACCCTATATTATATATGGTTTGCAGTTGTTACTAGAGATACAACC
This sequence comes from Pinus taeda, assembly GCA_000404065.3. Taxonomy (NCBI): domain Eukaryota; kingdom Viridiplantae; phylum Streptophyta; class Pinopsida; order Pinales; family Pinaceae; genus Pinus; species Pinus taeda. The sequence goes on from APFE030627117.1 coordinate 20,388, forward strand.
ACAAAGGAGTCAAAAGAAGATGATATAAGAGAAATGGGTACCACACTAAGAGGCTTATCAAATCCTGTAAAATACAAGATAGGACAATGATCCTTAGCTAAAGATCTTTGGGAAAGGCTATAAGAGCTTTATGCAAAACAAGCTGAAAAGGAAGTTGCTTTCTTAACGACCAAGGTACAAGAGGTAAAAAGGTCTGAGAAGAATTTTTGACAAGTCATCCTAAAGAAAAATCAGAGGACTTGATCAAGCTACAAACTGAATTTGATCAACAAGAGAGAATGCTCAAAGAAGAAACTATATATTTGAAGACCCAAGTTGAAGAAGCAAGAAGAATTGAATAAGTCAACAAATTCCAGTTAAAGAAGAAGGAAGAAGATTTCGAGAATTATGAAGAAGAAGTTGTATCATTAAGGGTTAAAGTCAACAAGCTCAATAAAGAGTTGAAATGCTTGCAAGGGCTAGATAACATTGTTAGCTACAACAAATCACGTCTAGATGAACCTTCATGCAAAGAAGATGCAAGCACCAAGTCCCCAAAGGAGAGATTTGAAGAAAAACTTGAAAACATAATCTTTTTCCCCAAAAGGTCAAATGAAACTAGAAGAAGCATGAAGTTGCTGATGTAAGAAGTTATGCTAATGTTTGTAGGTTTTAATCCTGTATAGAAATTATCTGCATACAAATTCAAAAAACAAAAAATAAACAATGGCGAGAGCATAAAACATAAAACATATATACATAGAGATTTTCCCCTCAATCCCAAAACCGGGATTACCAGGTTGATTTTTCATTATATTCATTTAAATGTTACAATACATATATATACATGCCAGAGCATCCATAAACCTCAATCCATTAACCTTGGATTAGAACATAATCGTAGTTCCCTTGACCGGATCTACAAAATACCATGGAAAATGAACTATCATGCCCAAAACCATGTGTGAAATCCATGCACAAAACCATACGTAGGTCTGCCCACCTAATATAGGGTCCAAATTCTTTTTCTGGGGGCGTTGCCTCGGGCACCTTGCAGGGGGGCTACCACCCCCCTGCATACTCTTTGATAGCGGGGGTATCCACCCCACCTATGACCCCCCAATAGTACCTGACGCAACATACATGGGGGCTACAAACCCCCCTATGACCCCCTCACGCATGGGGTAGTTGTGGAAAGAATATAATGCACTCAAACATTCCCCCACTTGTTGTTTTCTTTCCAAAAGGGCCACAGGAGAGCTTAGTCATTGATCCAGCCCTGCAACACCCATTGTTTCTCTACATCAAGAGAACATATCACTACTCATAGACTTTGTCAATGCATCTATAGTATTCTTCAAAGTGTCCACCTTTACCAGCAACACATTTTTGTCCTCAATCATATCCCTCACAAAGAGATATTAAGCATCAATGTGCTTTGTCTGTGAATGATAACCAGGGTTATTTGCCAAGAAAATTTCACTTTGGCTGCCACAGTCTATCCTTATAGCTCGCTGTACTAACCCCATACTTGAACACAATCGATGCAACCAAACTGCTTCCTTGCTTGCTTGAGTGGCTGCCACGTATTCTGCCTCTTTAGCTAAAAGTGCCACTACAGACTGTCTCTTACTCATCCAACTGATTGCACCTCCAAATAGATTAAACACATACCCACTTGTAGATCTTCTCTGATTTAGATCTCCAGCCTAGTCAGCATCAAAAAAGCCACGGATGTCCAAAACTATATCCAATCGTGGTCTTCCTTGGTAGCACAAACCATAATCATTAGTGCCATGCAAATACCTGAAAACCCACTTCACTGTTGTCTAATGCTCCTTCCCTGGTTTTGACATAAACCTGCTCAATACTCCCACTGCATGTGCAATGTCGAGTCTAGTACAAACCATTTCATACATCAAGCTACCGATTGCACTTGCATATGGAACACAGGACATGTCCTCTTCCTCTTCTTGTGTCTTGGGACACTGTTCAACATATAACTTTACACCTACAAGAATAGGAACCTTCATCGATTTATTATCCTGCATATTAAACCTCTGTAGTATTATCTGGACATACTTCCTCTGGTTTAACCAGATTTCCTCTTTACCCGATCTGTTTAATTTCCATGCCCAAAATAAAGTTTGCAGCACTAAGATCTTTCATGTCGAATTTGGAGGATAATTGGGTCTTCAAATCTTGGATAATTGATTTTTCATTTCCAACCAACAACATATCATCCACATATAAGACTAGATAAATATCACGGTCACCAATTAATTTAAAATACACACAGTGATATGCTTTGCTTCTGGTGAAGCCAAGTCCCCATATACATGTATCAAATTTCTGATACCACATCCTTGGTGATTGTCTTAACCTATACATAGACTTCTTTAAATTGCATGCCAATTATTTCTTACCCTTCACCGCAAAGCCTTCAAGTTGCTTCATGTAGATCTCTTCTTCCAGATCCTTGTGAAGAAATGTTGTCTTCACATCTATCTGCTCTACCTCAAAATCAAAAGAAGCAGCAACGGATAAAAGTAATCTAATAGAAGCTACCTTGGCAACAAGAGAAAAATATCACCAAAATCAATTCCCGACACTTTGGAATAACCTTTTGCTACCACCTGAGCTTTGTATTTGTCCACCTTTCCTTCTAGATTCATCTTCTTCTTAACACCCATTTTATACCAATGAGATTCCTTTTAGGTGACAAATCCACCAGGTGTAAAGATGCCATTTCATCAACCATGGAATCTCTCCATAGTTTTCTATTCTTTGAACCTACTGCTTCCCTCACAGTGTTGGGATCATCATCAGTAATAGAAAAAGCAAAATTTGAACCGAAAGAAGATGAAATATACCTTTCTAGTTTCCTTCTGTCTTGCACTGATCTTCTCACAGCTAGAGTTTGTGGCTCTTCATCTTCTGATTCCTCTTCTACTGTAGAGTTTGATTCTTCCTCATTTAGCTCAAACTCTATCTTCTCAAGTTCCTTTGGTAGGAATTCATGTTTAATAACATATTTAACCTCTCTAAACACCACATATTGACTGTACACAACCTTCCGTGTTTCTCGGTTCTAAAGTTTATAACCTTTTAAACCATCCTTATACCCAATAAAGATGCACTTTTCAAATTTACTATCCAAATTTGTTCTTTTCTTAGTTGGAACATGTACATATGCATCACATACAAATACCCTCAGATGTGAAAGAGAAGGTTTCTTACCAGTCCATACCTCTTATGCAGTCTTATCCTCCAATGCTAATGAAGGTGATTTGTTGACCAGGTAACATGTAGTCTCCATTGCCTCTGCCCAGAATTCCTGTCCTAACCCGACACCACTGAGCATGCTTCTTTCCATTTCCATCAATGTCTTGTTCATTCTTTCTGCGACTCCATTTTTTTCAGGTGTGTATGGAGTAGGCTTCTACCATGATATACCACACTTGTTATAGAGCTCTTCAAATTCCTTCTTGCAAAAATCTCCACCATTTTCTATCCTCAACACCTGTATTTTCTTCTCTGTCTGGTTTTCCACCAGAGCCTTAAATTCTTTAAAGCTATCAGAGACATCAGATTTCTTCCTAAGGAGATATATCCATGTATTCCTTGAGAAGTAATCTACAAATGATACATAGTACACAAAATTTCCTAGTGATGGAACCGAAACAGGTCCAAACATGTCACTGTGCACAAGCTCTAATATCTGTTTTTTCCTCTTACCACTAGAGGGGAAACTCACCCAATTCCACTTCCCATATACATAGTTTTCACATAAATAAAAATCCAGAGAGCTATTAAACATACCTTCTACCATACCATTACCATGAAGTATAAGAAAGCCCTTCTCTCCAATATGTCCAAGCCTTTGATGCCATAACATGGTATTTTCTCTAGAGACCACTATATTTTCTACTCCACTTTTAGGAACCACAAAATTGTTGCACCCATTAATAACAATGCTACCTTGAAGCTTATACAGAGTTCCAATCCGAACTCCCCGCATTAATATGAGTGCTCCCCGAACCATCTTGCAGGTATCTTTTTCGAGGACTGTTTTTACATCTGCATCATCCAACTTGCTTACATAAATCAGATTCTTGGCTATTGCGGGAATATGTAGAATACCCGAAAGTGTTCTAATCTTTCCACCTTGCAACTTCAACTTGAATTTTCCGCAACCAATGATTCTAGCCTTCCCATCATCCCCTAAGAAGACATCACCACCATCATATTTCTCATACTCGCAGAACCACTCTCTATGGGGAGTGAAGTGAAAGTATGAACCTGAGTTACTCAACCATGCCTCATGATCTACATGTGTACTTGAAGAAGAAGCCAATTACACATCCCAACCTTCATCTGAGGTGGTTTTCGCCTCTATAGAAGGAGCATCATCAGATCCATTTCCTTTTTTAGGAGCTTTAGATTTACTGTCCCTTTTGAAGTTCCTTCCTTTCTACATTTCTAGCACACCTTTACAGGTTTTCTTGAAGATTTAGATCTCCCTCTCAATTTAGATCTCCCACTCGAGGAATTATTTTTGTTTATGTTCTAGAAACGTCCTCATAAATACAAGGTATCACCATTCTGTCCCTCCATATTTTTCCGTCTCGTCTCCTCTGATAGAAGGGATGATACTCTTTCATCAAACTACAAGGAAGTTGCATTGATACCTATTGTAACAACTAGACTATCCCACAAATAGGGTAGAGAAAACAACAAACTGATGCACTTCTCTTCATATGAAATTTTAATATCATTAGATAATGATTGTCTTACCACAGTATTAAATGCGTTGAGATGCTCTGACACCAAATCTCCATCTTTCATCCTCAGGTTATACAACTTTTTACATTGGAACAATTTATTCACCAGAGACTTAGATTGGTACAGAGTCCCTAACTTGTCCCACAAAGCCTTCACTGAAGCTTCCCCTGATAAATTTATCAATACTGAATTTGAGACACACAATCATATTGTGCTCTTTGCTTCTGATCCAACTTCACCTAGTCTTAAATTGACATTGTTGTTGGTTTAGTACCTGATCTACCACGATCCACTGATATTTATCCACCAGCAAATCCTACATCTTGAGTTTTCACAACTGAAAACTCTGACCATTAAATTTCTCGATCTCTATCTTTCCACTGCTCGCCATCTTCTTTCACCATAAGAATTGTTCCTGCAGATAACCCACTAAACGAGGTCTACCATAGGACTGAGCAAAAACCCCTTAGTAGCAAAGTCGTCCCCTTGAAGCCAAAAAGATCTGATACCAAATGTAGGTTCTAACCTCGTACAAAAATTACCTTCATATGAATTCTAAAAACAGAAAATAAATAATGGTGAGAGCATAAAACATAAAACATATATACACAGATATTTTCCCTTGGATCCCAAAATCGAGACTACCAGATTGATTTTTCATTATATTCCTTTCAATGTTACAATACATATATATACATGTCGAAGTATCAATAAACCCCAATCCATTAACCCTGGATTAGAACATAACCGTAGTTTCTTTGAATGGATCTAAAAAATACATTAGGCAGTTTACCATCATGCCCAAAACCATGTGCAAAATCCATGCACAAAACCATAGGTAGGTCCGCCTACCTAATATAGGGTCCAAACAATTTTTCTCGGGGCGTTGTCCCTGACCTCGTGCAAGGGGGATACTGCCCCCCAACTTACCCCTCGATAGGGGGGTAGCCACCCCCCCATGACCCCCTAGTAGTGCCCGACACAATGTACATGAAGGGCTACCACCCCCTATGACCTCCCTGCGCGTGGGGTAGTCATGGAAAGAATATAACACAACACAACATTCTCCCACTTTTTTTCTTTCCATAGGGGCCATAAGAGAGCTTAGTCATTGATCCAGACTTGCAACGCCCATTGTTTCTCTACAACAAGAGAAATTCTTACTGCTCACAGACTTTGTCAATGCCTCTGCAATATTGTTCAAAGTGTCCACCTTTACCAGCAACACCTTTTTTTCCTCAACCATATCCCTCACAAAGTGATATTGAACATCAATGTGCTTTGTCTGTGAATGATCAGCAGGGTTCTTTGCCAAGAAATTGCACTTTGGCTGTCACAGTCTATCCTTATAGCTCATTGTACTAACCCCATACTTGTACACATTCTCTACAACCAAATTGCTTCCTTGATTGCATGAGTAGCTGTCATGCATTCTGCCTCTATAGTTGAAAGTGCCACTACAAAGTGTCTCTTATTCATCCAAATGACTCCACCTCCAAATAGGTTAAACACATTCCCACTTGTAGATCTTCTTTGATGCAGATCTCTAGCCCAGTTTGCATCAACAAACCCATGGATGTCCAAAACTCTATCCAATCCTGGTCTTCCTTGGTATCACAAACCATAATCACTAGTGCCACACAAATACATGAAAACCTGCTTCACTATTGTCTAATGCTCATTTCCTAGTTTTGACACAAACCTGCTCAATACTCCCACTGCATGTGCAATGTTTTGTTTAGTACAGACCATTACATACATCAGGCTACCGATTACACTTACATATGGAACACGAGACATGTCTTCTTCCTCTTCTTGTGTCTTGGGACACTGTTCAGCAGATAAATTTACACCTACAGGAATAGGAGCCTTCACCAGTTTACTATCCCGCATATTAAACCTTTGTAGTATTGTCTCAACATACTTCCTCTGGTTTAACCAGAGCTTCCTCTTTGCCCGACCTCATTTAATTTCCATGCCAAAAATATAGTTTGCAACACCAATATCTTTCATGTCGAATTCAGAGGACAATTGGGTCTTCAAATCCTGGATAATTTCTTTGTCATTTCCAACTAGCAACATATCATTCACAATAATACCAGATAAATAACTCGGTCACCAATTAATTTAAAATACACATAGTGATGTTCTTTTCTTCTGGTGAAGCCAATTCCACGTATAAATGTACCAAATTACTGATACCACATCCATGGTGACTGTTTTAACCCATACAAAGACTTTTTTAGCTTGCATACCATTTCTTTCTTACCCTTCACTGCAAAGCCTTCAGGTTGCTTCATGTAGATCTCTTCTTCCAGATCCCCGTTGAGAAATTATTTCTTCACATCCATCTGTTGTACCTCAAAATCAAAAGCAACAACAACAAATAGAAGTAATCTAGTAGAAGCTACCTTGGCAACAGGATAAAAAATATCACAAAAATCAATTCCCGACACCTAGGAATAACCTTTTCCTACCAACCGAGCTTTGTATTTTTCCACCTTTCCTTCTGCATTCATCTTCTTCTTAAACACCCATTTTCTTCCAATGGGTTTCCTTTCAACTTGCAACTCCACCAAATCCCAAGCCTCTTTTTTGTGCAAAGATGCCATTTCATCAACCATGGCCTCTTTCAAGAGTTTGCCATCCTATGAATGTACCGCTTCCCTCAAAGTTCTGGGATCATCATTAGTAATAGATAAAGAAAAATTTGAACAGAAAGAAAATGGACTATACCTTTCTGGTTGCCTTCTTTTTCGAACTGATCTTCTCACAACTAGAGTTTGTGGTTCTTCATATTTTGATTCCTCTTCTCTTGTAGAGTTTCATTCTTCCTCCTTTAGCTCAAACTCTATCTTCTCAGTTTCCTTTGGTAGGACTTCCTGTTTAATAACATTTTTAACCTCTCTAAACACCACATCTCGATTGTACACAACCTTCCGTGTTTCTGGGTTCCAAACCTTATAACCTTTTAAACCATCCTTATACCCAATAATGATGCACTTTTCATATTTACTATCCAAATTTGTTCCTTTCTCCTTTGGATAATATGAAAGAGAAGGTTTCTTACCAGTGGATACCTCTTGTGGAATATTATCCTCCAACACTGATGAAGGTGATCTATTGACCAAGTAACATGCAGTCTCCACCCCCTATGCCCACAATTCATGTCCTAACTCGACACCACTAAGCATGCTTCTTTCCCTTTCCATCAACCTCTTTCTCATTCTTTTTGCAACTCCATTTTTCTCAAGTGTTTATGGAGTAGTCTTCTGTCGTACTATACCACACTTCTTATAGAACTCTTCAAATTCCTTCTTGCAAAACTCTCCATTGTCGTCTATCCTCAACACCTTTATCTTCTTCTCTGTTTAGTTTTCCACTAGAGCCTTAAATTCTTTAAACCTATCAAAGACTTCATATTTATTCCTAAGGAAATATATCCATGTATTCATTGAGAAGTCATCTATAAATGATACATACTACACATAATTTCCTAGTGATGGAACTACCACAGGTCCAAACACATCACTGTGCACAATCTCTAATATATGTTTCACCCTCTTACCACTAGAGGGGAAACTCAACTGATTCTGCTTCCCATATACAAAGTTTTCACAGAAATCAAAATCCAGAGAGCTATTAGACATACCTTCTACCATACCATTACCATGAAGTATAAGAAGGCCCTTCTCTCCAATACGTCTAAGACTTTGATGCCATAGCATGGTATTTTCTCCAGAGACCAGTATATTTTCTGCTCCACTTTTAAGAACCACAAAACTGTTTCACCCATCAATAACAATGTTACATTGAAGCTTGTAAAGAATTCCAATCCGAACTCCCCGCATCAATACCAGTGCTCCCCGAACCATATTGCAGGTATATTTCTCGAACACTATTTTTACACCTGCATCATCCAACTTGCTTACATAAATCAGATTTTTAGCTATTACAGGAATATGCAGAACACCCAAAAGTGTTCTAATCCTTCCACCTTGCAACTTCATCTTGAATTTTCCATGACCAACGATTATATCATTCCTGTCATCCCCTAAGAAGACATCACCACCATCATATTTCTCATACTCCCATAACTACTCTCTATGGGGAGTCAAGTGAAAGGATGCACATGAATCAATCAACTATGCCTCATGATCTACATGTGTACCTGAAGAAGAAGCCAAGTACACATCTTCACCTTCATCTAAGGTGGTTTTCGCCTATGTAGAAGGAGCATCACAGATCCATTTCCTTTTTCAGGAGCTTTAAATTTACAGTCCCTTTTGAAGTGCCCTTCCTTTCTGCATTTCCAACACACCTTTATGGGTTTTCCTGGAGATTTAGATCTCCCTCAAGATTTGGATCTCCCACTCGAGGAATTATCTTTGTTTATGATCTGGAACCATCCTTGTACAGACAAGACATCACCATTTTGACACTTCATATTTTTCCGTCGCATCTCCTCCGACGGCAAGGATGAAACTATTTCATCAAATTACAAGGCAATTGCATTGCTACCTATTGCAACAACCATAGTATCCCATGAATATGGTAGAGAACACAAGAAACTGATGCAATTATCTTCATCTAAAATTTTAATATCAATAGATAATAATTGGCTTACCACAGTATTAAATGCGTTCATATGCTCTGTCACCGAGTCTCCATCTTTCATCCTTAGGTTATACAACTTTTTCCATAGCAACAATTTATTCACTAGAGACTTAGATTGATACAAAGTCCCTAACTTGTCCCACAAATAATTTGCCAAAGCTTCCCCCGATGCATTTAGCAATACTAAATCTAAGACACATAATCATATTGTCCTCTTTGCCTTCAGATCCAACTTTGCCCGGTCTTCAGCTGACATTGGTGTTGATTTAATACCTGGATCTACTGCAATCCACTGAACTTTATCCACCAGTAGATCCTCCATCTTGAGTTTCCACAACTCAAAACCCTAATCATTAAATTTCTCGATCTCTATCTTTCCACTACTCGCCATCTTCTTTCACCACAAGAATTGATCCCGTAGGTCTCCCACTGAACATGGTCTACCATAGGCCTGAGAAAAAATCCCTCAGCAGCAAAGGCATCCCCTTAAAGCCAAAACAACTCTGATACCAAATGTAGGACTTATTCCCATACATAAATTATCTCCATACGAATTAAAAGAACATAAAATAAACAATGTTGAGAGCATAAAACATAAAACACATATACACAAAGATTTTCCCCTGGATCCCAAAATTGAGACTACCAGATTGATTTTTCATTATATTCCTTTCAATGTTACAATACATATATATACATGCCGAAACATCCATAAACCCCAATCCATTAACCATGGATTAGAACGTAACCATAGTTCCCTTGACCAGATCTACAAAATACCATGGACTATAAACTATCATGCCTAAAACCATGTGTGAAATCCATGCACAAAATCATAATTAGGTTTGCCCACCTAATATAGGGTCCAAAAATTTATTCCCAAGGCGTTGCCCCGGACCCCATGCAGGGGGGCTACCTCCCCCCTGCTTACCCCTCAATAGGGGGGTAGCCACCAACCTATGACCGCTCGGCAGTGCCCAACGCAACATACAGGGCGGGCTATCACCCCCATGTGACCCCCCTGCACGTGGGGTGGTAGTGGAAAGAATATGAAACAACCCAACATTCTTCGAATTGTTGTTTTCTTTCCACAAGGGCCACAAGAGAGCTTAGTCATTGATCTAGCCCTGCAACGCCCATTGTTTCTCTACACCAAGAGAACTTCTCAATGCTCACAGACTTTGTCAATGCATCTGCAGTCTTCTTTAAAGTGTCCACCTTTACCAGCAGCAATTTTTTGTCCTCAACCATATCCCTCACAAAGTGATACTAAACATCAATGTGCTTTGTCTGTGAATGATAAGTAGGGTTCTTTTCCAAAAAAAAATTCACTTTGGCTGTCACAATCTATCCATATAGCTCAATGTACTAACACCATACTTGAACACAATCTCTACAGCCAAACTGCTTCCTTGCTTGCATGAGTGGCTGCCATGTATTCTGCCTATGTAGTTGAAAGTGCCACTACAGGCTGTCTCTTACTCATCCAATTGACTGCACCTCCAAATAGGTTAAACACATACCCACTTGTAGATCTTCTCTGATGCAAATCTCCAACCTAGTCTGCATAAACAAAGCCACGGATGTCTAAAACTCTGTCCAATCTTGGTCTTCCTTGGTAGCACAAACCATAACAACTATTGCCACGCAAATACCTAAAAACCTTCATTGATGTCCAATGCTCCTTCCCTGGTTTTGACATAAACCTACTCAATACTCCCACTACATGTGCAATGCCTGGTCTAGTACATACCATTTCATATATCAAGCTACCAATTGCACTTGCATATGGAACACAGGACATGTCCTCTTCCTTCTCTTATGTCTTGGGACACTGTTCAACATATAAATTTACACCTACATGAATATGAACCTTCTCCGATTTACTATCATGCATATTAAACCTCTGCAGTATTGTCTCGATATACTTCCTCTGGTTTAACAAGAGCTTCCTCTTTTCCCTATCTCAATTAATTTCCATGCCCAAAATATAGTTTGCAACACCAAGATATTTCATGTCGAATTTGGAGGACAATTGGGTCTTCAAATCTTGAATAATTTCTTTGTCATTTCCAACTAGCAACATATCATCCACATATAAGACTAGATAAATAACACGGTCACCAATTAATTTAAAATACTCATAATGATCTACTTCAGTTCCGATGAAGCCAAGTCCTAGTATAAATGTATCATATTTTTATACAACATCCTTGGTGACTGTTTTAACCCATACAAAGACTTTTTTAACATGCATACCCATTCTTTCTTACCCTTCACCGCAAAGCCTCTAGGTTGCTTCATGTAGATCTCTTTTTCCAGATCCCCCTATGGAAATGTTGTCTTCACATCTATCTGTTCTACCTCATAATCAAAAGCAGTAGCAACAGTTAAAAGTAATCTAATAGAAGCTACCTTGGCAACAGGAGAAAAAATATCACCAAAATCAATTCTTGGCACCTGGGAATAACCTTTTTCTACTAACTGAGATTTGTGTTTCTCCACCTTTCCTTCCACATTCATCTTCTTCTTAAATACCCATTTTCTTTCAATGGGTTTCCTTTCAACTGACAAATCCACCAGATCCCAAGCCTCTTTTTTGTGCAAAGATGCCATTTCATCAACCGTGGCCTCTTTCTAGAGTTTGCCATCCTCTAAATCTACAACTTCCCTCACAGTTTTGGGATCATCATTAGTAATAGATAAATAAAATTTTGAATGAAAAAAATATGGACTATACCTTTCTGGTTTCCCTTGTTCTCGAACTGATCTTCTCACAATTGGAGTTTGTGGCTCTTCATCTTCTGATTCCTCTTCTGCTATAGAGTTTGATTCTTTCTCCTTTAGCTCAAAATCTATCTTCTCAGGTTCCTTTGGTAGGAATTCATGTTTAATAACATCTTTCACCTCTCTAAACACCACAACTCAGTTGTACACAACCTTCCTTGTTTCTGGGTTCTAAAGCTTATAACCTTTTAAATCATCCTTATACCTAACAACGATGCACTTTTCAGATTTACTATCCAACTTTGTTCTTTTATCCTTTGGAACATGTACATATGCATCACATCCAAATACCCTCAGATGTGAAAGAGAAGGTTTCTTACTAGTCCATACCTCTTGTGGAGTCTTATCCTCCAAAACTGATGAAGGTGATCTATTGACCAGGTAACATGCAGTTTCCACTACCTCTCCTAGAATTCCTATCCTAACCCGACAACACTGAGCTACTTCTTGCCCTTTCCATCAATGTCTTGTTCATCCTTTCTGCAACTCCTTTTTGCTCAGGTGTGTATGTATTAGTCTTCTATCGTGCTATACCACATGTCTTACATAACTCTTCAAATTCCTTCTTGCAAAACTCTCCACCGTTATCTGTTCTGATCACCTTTATCTTCTTCTATATCTGGTTTTCAACCCGAGCCTTAAATTATTTAAACCTATCAAAGACTTCAAATTTATTCCTGAGGAAATATATCCATGTATTCCTTGAGAAGTCATCTATAAATGATACATAGTACATAGACTTTCCCAGTGATGGAACCGACACAGGTCCAAACACACCAGTGTGCACAAGCTCTAATATCTGTGTCGCTCTCTTACCACCAGAGGGGAAACTCACTCAATTTTGCTTCCCATATACACAATTTTCATAGAAATAAAAATCCAGAGAGATATTAGACATACCTTCTACCATACCATTATCATGAAGTATTTGAAGGCCCTTCTCTCCAATATGTCCAAGCCTTTGATGCCATATCATGGTCTTTTCTCCAGAGACCACTATATTTTCTTCCCCACTTTCAGTAACCACAAAACTGTTGCATCCATCAATAATAGTGCTACCTTGAAGCTTGTACAGAGTACCAATATGAACTCACCGCATTAATACTAGTGTTCCTCGAACCATCTTGCAGGTATCTTTCTCGAACACTGATTTTACACTAGCATCATCCAACTTGCTTACAAAAATTAGATTTCTAGCTAATGAAGGAATATGTAAAACATCTGGAAGTGTTTTAATGCTTCCACCTTGCAAATTCAACTTCAACTTTCTGTGACCAATGATTCTAGCATTTGTGCCATCCTCTAAGAAGACATCACCACCATCATATTTCTCATACTAACAGAACCGCTCTATGTGGGGAGTGAAGTGAAAGGATGCACCTGATTCAATCAACCATTCCCTATGATATACATGTGTACTTGAAGAAGAAGCCAAGTACACATCCCCACCTTCATTTGTGGTGGTTTTTTCCTCTACAGAAGGAGCATCATTAGATCCCTTTCCTTTTACAGGAGCTTTAGATTTACAGTCCCTTTTGAAGTTCCATTCCTTTCTGCATTTCCAAAACACGTTTAAAGGTTTTCCTGGAGATTTAGATCTCCCTATAGATTTAGATCTTCCACTCGAGGAATTATTTTTGTTCTGTTCTAGGACTGTCCTTGTACAAACAAGGCATCACCATTCTAGCCCTCAATATTTTTCCATCTCATCTCCTCCGACAACAAGGATGAGACTATTTCATCAAACTACAATGCAATTTCATTGCTACCTATTGCAATAACCAAATTATCCCACAAATTTGGTAGAGAACACAACAAACTGATGTGCTTATCTTCATCTAAAATTTTAATATCAACAGATAATAATTGGCTTACCACAATATTAAATGCATTCAGATACTCTACACCAAGTCTACATCTTTCATCCTCAGATTATACAACTTTTCTGTAGGAACAATTTATTCACCAGAGACTTAGATTGGTAAAAAGTCCCTAACTTGTCCCACAAAGCCTTCGCTGAATCTTCCCCTGATACATTTAGCAATACTGAATTTGAGACACACAATTGTATTGTGCTCTTTTCCTTTCGATCCAACTTCATCAAGTTTTCAACTGAAATTGTTGTTGGTTTAGTACCTGGATCTACCATGATCCACTAATATTTATCCATCAGCAGATCCTCCATCTGGAGTTTCCAGAACTTAAAACTCTGACCATTAAATTTCTTGATCTCTATCTTTCCACTGCTCGCTATCTTCTTTCACCACAAGAATTGATCCCACAGATCTCCCACTGAATAGGGTCTATCATAGGCCCGAGAAAAAAACCCCTCAGCAGCAAAGGAGCCCCTTGAAGCCAAAACAAATCTGGTACCAAATGTAGGTTTTAACCCTGTAGAGATAAAAAATCATACAAATTCTAAAAACAGAAAATAAACAATGATGAGAGCATAAAACATAAAACATATATACACAGATATTTTCCCCTGGATCCCAAAACCGAGACTACCAGATTGATTTTTCATTATATTCCTTCCAATGTTACAATATATGTATATATATACATGCCAAAGCATCCACAAACCCGAATCCATTAACCTTTGATTAGAACATAACCGTAGTTCCCTTGATGGGATATATAAATGCCATGGACAATAAACTATCACGCCAAAAACCATGCACTAAATCCATGCACAAAAACATAGATAGGTTCGTCCACCTAATATAGGGTCCAAATTTTTTCCCGGGGCATTGTCCCGATCCCCATGCAGGGGGGCTACCACCCCCCTGCTCACCCCTCAATGGGGGGGTTTCCACCCCTCCTGTGACCCCTCAGTAGTGCCTAGCGCAACATATGGAAGGGGCTACCGTCCTCGTGTGACCCCCCCCTTGTGTGGGGTACTTGTGGAAAGAATATAACACAACCCAAGATTCTCCCACTTGTTGTTTTCTTTATATAGGGGCCACATGAAAGCTTAGTCATTGATCTAGCCCTGCAATGCCCATTGTTTCTCTACATGAAGAGAACTTCTCATTTCTCATAAAATTTGTCAATGCATCTGTAGTATTCTTCAAAGTGTCCAACTTTACCAACAACACCTTTTTTTCCTCAACCATATTCCTCACAAAGTGATACTGAACATCAATGTGCTTTGTATGTGAATGATAAGCAAGGTTCTTTGCCAAGAAAATTGCACTTTGGTTGTCACAGGCTATCCTTATAGCTCGCTATACTAACCTCATACTTGAACACAATCGCTGCAACCAAACTGCTTCCTTGCTTGCATGACTGAATGCCATGTATTTTGCCTTTGTCTTTGAAAGTGCCACTACAGACTGTCTCTTACTCATCCAACTGATTGCACCTCCAAATAGATTAAACACATACCCACTTGTAGATCTTCTATGATCCATATCTCCAACCCAGTTTGCATCAACAAAGCCATGGATGTCCAAAACTCTGTACAATCCTGGTCTTCCTTGGTAGCACAAACCAATAGTGCCATGTAAATACCTGAAAAACCACTTCACTGTTGTCCGATGCTCCTTCCCTGGTTTTGACATAAACCTACTCAATACTCCCACTACATGTGCAATGTATGGTCTAGTACAGACCATTGCATACATCAGGCTCCTGATTGCACTTGCATATGGAACATGGGACATGTCATCTTCATCTTCTTGTGTCTTGGGACACTGTTCAAGAGATAACTTTACACCTACATCAATAGAAACCTTCACCAATTTACTATCCTGCATATAAACCTCTGTAATATTGTCTTGACATACTTCCACTGGTTTAACCAATGCTTCCTCTTTGCCCGATCTTGTTTAATTTCCATGCCCAAATACAGTTTGCAGCACCAAGATCTTTCGCGTCGAATTTTGAGGACAATTGAGTCTTCAAATCCTGGATAATTTCTTTGTCATTTCCAACCAGCGACATATCATCCACATATAAGATGAGATAAATAAAACGGTCACCAATTAATTTCAAATACACACAATGATCTGCTTTGATTTTGGTGAAGCTAAGTCCCCATATAAATGTATCAAATTTATGATACCACATAATTGGTGATTGTTTTAACCCATACAGAGTCTTTTTTAACTTGCATACCAGTTCTTTCTTACCCTTCACTGTAAAGCCTTTAGGTTTCTTCATGTATATCTCTTCTTACATATCCTTGTGAAGAAATGATGTCTTCACATTCATCTTCTGTACCTCAAAATCAAAAGCAACAACAATAGATAAAAGTAATCTAATAGAAGCTACCTTGGAAACAAGAGAAAAAATATCACCAAAATCAATTCCCGACATGTGGGAATAACCTTTTGCTACCAACTGAGCTTTGTATTTCTCCACCTTTCCTTCTGCATTCATCTTCTTCTTAAAAACCCATTTCCTACCAATGGGTTTCCTTTCAGTTGACAACTCCACCAGATCCCAAGCCTCATTTTTGTGCAAAGATTCCATTTCATGAACCATGGCCTCTTTCCAGAGTTTTCCATCCTATGAATCTTCTGCTTCCCTCACAGTTCTGGGATCATCATCAGTAATAGATAAAGCAAAATTTGAACAAAAAGTTGTTGGATTATACCTTTATGGTTGCCTTCTTTCTCGATCTGATCTTCTCATAGTTGGATTTTGTGGCTCTTCATCTTTTGATTCCTCTTCTGTTGTAGAGTCTGATTCTTCCTCCTTTGGTCAAACTCTATTTTGTTAGGTTCCTTTGGTAGGAATTCATGTTTAATAACTTCTTTCACCTCTCTAAACACCACATCTCGGCTATATACAAGCTTCTATCTTTCTAGGTTCCAAATCTTATAACCTTCTAAACCATCCTTATACCCAATAAAGGTGCACTTTTCAGATTTATTATCCAACTTTGTTCTTTTATCCTTAGGAACATGTACATATGCATCACATCCAAATACCCTCATATGTGAAAGAGAAGGTTTCCTACCATCCCATACCTCTTATGGAGTCTTATCCTCCAACACCAATGAAGGTGATTTGTTGACCAGGTAACTTGTAGTCTCCACCGTCTATGCTCATAATTCATGTCCTAACCCCACACCACTGAGAATGATCCTTGCCCTTCCCATCAACATCTTGTTCATTCTTTCTACAACTCATTTTGATCAGGTGTGTATGGAGTAGTCTTCTTTCGTGCTATACCACACTTCTTATAGATCTCTTCAAATTCCTTCTTGCAAAACTCTCCACTGTTATCTGTCCTGAGCACCTATATCTTCTTCTCTATCTGGTTTTCCACCAGAGCCTTAAATTATTTAAACCTATCAAAGAATTCAGATTTCTTCCTGAGGAAATATATCCATGTATTCCTTGAGAAGTCATCTATAAATGATACATAGTACACATACTTTCCCATTAATAGAACCGACATAGGTCCAAACATATCACTGTGCACAAGCTTTAATAGGGGAAAATCAGTCGATTCTGCTTCCCATATACATAGTTTTCACATAAATAAAAATCTAGAGAGCTATTAGACATACATTCTACCATACCACTACCATGAAGTATTCGAAGGCCCTTCTCTCCAATATGTCCAAGCCTTTGATGCCATAGCATGGTCTTTTCTCCAAAGACCACTAGATTTTCTACACCACTTTCAGGAACCACAAGGATGTTGCACCCATCAATAACAATGCTACTTTGAAGCTTGTACAATGTTCCAATCTGAACTCCCTGCAACAATAAAATTTCTCTCGAACCATCTTGCAGGTATGTTTCTCGAACACTGTTTTTACACCTGCATCATCCAAATTTCATATAGAAGTCAGATTTATGGCTATTGCAAGAATATGCAGAACAAACAGAAGTGTTCTAATCCTTCCACCTTGCAACTTCAACTTGAATTTTCCATGACCAACGATTCTAGCCTTCCTGTCATCCCCCAAGAAGACATCACCACCATCATATTTCTCATACTCATAGAACCACTCTCTATGGGGGGTGAAGTGAAAGGATGCACCTGATTCAATCAACCATGCCTCATGATCTACATGTGTACTTGAATAAGAAGCCAAGTACACATCCCCACCTTCATCTGAGGTGGTTTTCACTTTTGCAAAAGGAGCATCATTAGATCCCTTTCCTTTTTCAGGAGCTTTAGATTTACAATCCCTTTTGAAGTGCCCTTCCTTTCTGCATTTCTAGCACACCTTTACAAGTTTTCTTGGAGATTTAGATCTCCCTCTTGAGGATTTATTTTTGTTTCTGTTCTGGGACCGTCCTTGTACAGACAAGGCATCACCATTCTAGCCCTCCATATTTTTCCTTCTTATCTCCTCTGACAGCAAGGATGAGACTATTTCATAAAACTACAAGGCAATCGCATTGCTACCTATTGCAACAACCATACTATCCCACGAATCTGGTAGAGAACATAACAAATTGATGCACTTATCTTCATCTGAAATTTTAATATCAACAGATAATAATTGGCTTACCACAGTATTAAATGCATTCAGATGCTCTGTCACCGAGTCTCCATCTTTCATCCTCAGGCTATATCATTTTTTCCATAGGAACAATTTATTCACCAAAGAATTAGATTGGTACAAAGTCCCTTTGTCCCACAAAGTCTTCACTAAAGCTTCCCTCGATACATTCAACAATACTGAATCTGAGGACACAATCGCATTGTTCTCTTTGCCTTCCGATCCAACTTCGTTCAGTCTTCAACTGACATTGTTGTTGGTTTAGTACAGAGATCTATCATGATCCACTGATATTTATCCACCAACAGATCCTCCATCTTGAGTTTTGACAACTCAAAACTCTGACCATTAAATTTCTAGATCTCTATCTTTCCACTACTTGCCATATTCTTTCACCACAAGAATTGATCCTGCATATCTCCCACTGAACATGGTCTACCATAGGCCCGAGAAAAAACCCCTCAACAACAAAGGTGTCCCCTTGCAACCAAAACAACTCTGATACCAAATGTAGGTTTTAACCCCGTATAGAAATTACCTGCATGTGAATTCTAAAAAAATAAATAAATAATGGCGAGAGCACAAAACATAAAACATATATACACAAATATTTTTCCCTGGATCCCAAAACCAGGACTACCAGATTGATTTTTCATTATATTCCTTTCAATGTTACAATAGATATATATATACATACCGAAGCATCCATAAACCCCATTCCATTAACCTTGGATTAGAACGTAACTGTAGTTCCCTTGACCAGATCTACAAAATACCATGGACAGTAAACTATCATGGTCACGAAATCCATGCAAAAAACCATAAGTAGGTTGACCCACCTAATATAGGGTCCAATTTTTTTTTCCTCGGGGCGCTACCCCGGACCCTGTGTAGGGGGGCTACCACCCCCCTGCATACCCCTCGATAGGGGGGGTATCCACCCCCCTATGAGCCCCCGACACTGCCCCATGTGTGGGGTAGTCATGGAAAGAATACAACACAACCCAAGCATTTTCTAAAGAATAAGCCTCACCAAGAAAAGTAGTAGAAGACTAGACCTCCTCCAAGGCAAAATAATTTCAGAAGGCCATCATGGCGATCTATCTCACTAAGGTACCCAAGAATAATTCTTGGCTATTGTTATTTATCTACAAATATTAGGCATAAGGCTAAGGATTGCAAATCTCATAGTAGGGTTAACTACAAAGGATATCATCAAAACCATAGAAGCATGTTTACAAGTGACAAGTCAGAAACCCTAATGGATTCTCTAGAAAAAGTTACACAACATTTTTTCCATCATTTAGGTACAACAAAGAATGCTTTAAATTCCATAACTTTGGACACATTGCACGATACTACATGTGTGGCATGAAGTGGACTCATAAGTTGATTACGCAAGAAAGCAAACCCACTAGGGTGTGGAGAAAAAACATGTCGAGAAAGAAGAAGAAATATCAACAGGGGGAACAACCCTACAAAAGAAAGAAACCCTTTCCCATTGATGTCAAAGGGGGAGAGAGAAAGAGGAAGGAAGTGAAGCATGGACATAGGGGGAGCATGAATGTTGACATCAATGACAAAAGGGGATATTGTTGGAATATATTTTCATTGATGTCAAAGGGTGATTGAGTGCAAGACCACTCTAGACTGGTAATCCTCGTCACACCATTTTGTGTGACAGGTGGTATGCCTTATGGGTCTTCTTGGTTGGAGAGATGTTCAGGTTCATTTAATTATTGTAATAGAAATCTTTCATCGTGTTGAGTATGGAGCATGATTGTTTAGAGGTCTTTGTTTCAGTCGGATGTATACCCCAGGAAGTTTGTACACCCCTCCACACGAGGGGGTGCCAGGGGAACTTGTCCCCCCTGCGGTGGTCTGAGGGCCAGTGGTCCCCTGGCGGGGGCTCGGGGGCAGCACCCCCAAAGCTAAAAACAAATGTAAAATTGCCTTGTAAAAGTATAGTAATTTCTAGTCAATTTGGGTTGTTCATTAGGCAGATGATCTTACGGTAAAACTTATGTTTAGTTTAGGGTTTTTTT
Organism: Pinus taeda; assembly: GCA_000404065.3. Lineage (NCBI taxonomy): Eukaryota > Viridiplantae > Streptophyta > Pinopsida > Pinales > Pinaceae > Pinus > Pinus taeda. Next base: position 41,071 of record APFE030627117.1, read on the forward strand.
CCCTAGAAGGCAACTCCTTTCTTTGTATGAGGGCATTGTATATTGAGGCTCTGATGTAGATGTGTATTCTCTGAGCGAGAAGTAGAGAGGTGAGATTGTGAGAGAAAACATAGGATATTACAACGGATCTGCTGTAGGTTGTGTCTATCATTTTGCTGGATAATAGAAAGGAAGGACTGGCTGTTCATTTCTCCGTAATATATAATTTTCTAACAAATGGTATCAGAGCCGAAGGTCTATTTGGCTGATAAACTCACAAGAAAGAAGGGTTCCTCATTCAAGTGGGAGCAATGGCGGAAGATGGTAAGTTTAGGGTCCAGAAATTTAACGACCAAAACTTCTCACCGTGGGAGATGCAGATGGAAGATTATCTGTATCAGAAATATCTGTACCTACCATTGGGCGGAAAATAAAAGATGCCGATGGGTATGATAGATGAAGAATGGAACCTTCTCAATAGAAAGGCACTCAGAACAGTACGATTGTGCCTCATAGCATCGGTTGCCTTCAACATTTCGAAGGAAACAACAACAGAGGGATTGATTAAGGCATTGGAGAAACTATATGAAAAACCCTCAGCCTCAAACAAGGTATTTCTTATGAAACGGTTATTTAATATGAAGATGTCGGAAGGTGGATCTGTTGCAAACCATTTAAATGATTTTAATAATGTTACAAGTCAATTATGTTCTGTAGGGGTAAACTTTGATGATGAAGTTAGAGCTCTGTTATTCTTCTACTCATTACCAGAAAGTTGGAAGGGTTTAGTAATGGCCATTAGTAACTCTGTTTCTGGATCTAGTACTTTGAAGTTTGGTGATGTTGTCGGTGCTATCCTTAGCGAGGAAATGCGACGGAAAAGCTCCGGTGAGACATCGGGTAATGCTTTGAGTGCAGAGTCTAGGGAAAGAAAAATGGAAAGAGGAAAGAGCTCAAGATATCGCAGTAAATCAAGAAAAGGCAGATCCAAGTCCAGATCAGGGATAGTATGCTGGAAATGCGGAAAGAAATGACACCTAAAGAAAGATTGTAGATATCGAAAGGGAAAAGAAGGAGATGCACAACAAGAAAACAATCATGAAGCAATGTGACAGGTGAGGTGCTACAAGATGCTTTGATTCTTTCTTTCAAAAATATTATTGATTCTTGGTTGGTAGATTCAGGGGCCTCATTTTATGCTACACTTGATAAGAAATACTTTCATGACTATGTTCAAGGAGATTTTGGACAAGTTCGTTTGGGTGATGATAAACCCTATAAAATTGTTGGAATGGGTAAGGTTCTTGTAAAACAACAGAATGGAAACCAATGGCTACTAAAGGAGGTAAGACATGTTCCAGATCTAAAGAAAAATCTGATTTCAACAGGCAGTTAGGCGGTGAAGGTTGTGTGACAATTTTCACAAGTAAAGTTTGGAAGGTCACCAAAGGAGCCCTGGTAATAGCAAAAGGCGAAAAGGTTGGTACATTGTATTTATGCAATGGTATCTCTAACTCTGTTAATGCTTTAACTTCCAAAGGAGCAGATGTAGCATTATGGCATCATAGGCTCGGACACATGAGTGAAAAGGGGATGAATATTCTTCACTCAAGGAATTTGTTACCGAGTTTGAAGAATGTTGATTTAGACTTCTGTGAGAATTGCATTTATGGAAAACAGAAGAGAGTCAGATTTCTGAGAGTAGGGAAAGAAATGAAGAGCGAAAAATTAGAGCTTGGGCATACAGATGTATGGATACTTGCTCAAGTATCATCTCTCGGTGGCTCTCGTTATTATGTTACTTTTATTGATGATGCAACTAGAAAAACTTGGATTTATTGTATTAAGAATAAATCTGATGTATTTGATACTTTCAAGAAATGGAAAGCTTATTGAAGTGTCTTAGATCAGACAATGGGGGTGAATATTGTAGCAAAGAGTTTGATAGGTACTGTTCATAGCATGGAATTCACAGAAAGAAGACAGTTCCAAGAACACCACAAGAAAATGGTGTGTCAGAAAGGATGAACAGAATAATCATGGAGCATGCAAGGTGCATGAGATTGCATGAAGGATTGCCTTTACAGTTTTGGGCAGATGTTGTAGATATTGTTGTCTATCTAATAAATAGAGGGCCTTCAAGTTCCTTGGATGGTGGTGTTCCAGAGGAAGCATGGACAGGTAAAAAGGTAAACTAATCTTTTTTAAAGCCTTTTGGTTGTGAGGCCTTTGTCCATATTGATAAAGAAAATAGAACAAAGCTTGAGGCAAAGTCTAAGAAATGTACCTTTATTGGATATGGTGTTAATGATTTTGGTTATCGCTTATATGATTACGAAAATCACAAAATCATTAGAAGCAGAGATGTAATATTCAATGAAAAGGTCTTGTATAAGAATCAATTGCAGGAAGAGAAACAAGAAAAAGAAAACAAGGAATACACAGTCCTTGATGAAATCACTAAAAA